>CAIGRP010086003.1:0-10138 GCA_903798385.1 Fraxinus cuspidata | reverse complement strand
ATCTGTGCGCGCACGGAGGTGTCGTGCCTTGTCTTAGTAAAAGTACGGAGACACGGTCCACATCTCCGTAAAAGCATGGAGACAGTAATAAGGAAAAAAATAAAAAAAAATGTGTGTGGCAACTATAGTTTTAGTTGAAAAAAAATGTTTATTGGTTAAAAAAAACAAAAAAATCCGTGCGCACACGGAGGTGTCGTGCGTGTCTCCATAAAATCACGGAGACACCACCGTGTCTCCATAAAATCAAGGAGATACAGCCGTGTCACGGAGACACGGTGTGTGCCTTCATGAAATCATATCTTCATGATTTCACAGAGATAGACACCCTATCTCTATGAGCGTGTCTATCTCCATGATTTCACGAAGATAAAGTGTCTTTCTCCGTGATTTCACGGAGACGTACACGAAACATTTTTTTTCTTTTCTTACGATAAGAATAACATTTGCAATAAAATTTCTACTAACTAACATTTTAACATTTTGAGACATTAAATATCTACAAGGTTTCACATCGCGCTAACAATACCTTCAAAAGACTACAACCCGTACAATATACAGACAAAAAACTAGTACTAATAAAAGAAAAAATTTAGGACAATTGACAAAACAACATCCAAAATACTAACTATTTCCAAATATTACAATATATTTCTTATTAAAAATATTATTTTTATGACAAGAATTCTATTTTACACTTTTTAACACTGTCATACTTTTTAGTTTTAATAACACATGTTATGAAAATGTAAACAAGTATATTACAATGTTACACAATTACGTGTGACAAACTTGTTATATTATTATATAACGTGAAACATTGATGTGTACACATGTTACACGCTCGTAACACATATAACACACTATACTAAGCTCATGTAATACATTGTGCTATACCCACATGCACAAGTGCAATGATCACCTTTGCTACAATCACGTGACCTAAACCTCATCTCACCACCATCATCCCTAAAAAGTAAAAACACCACAAAGACGACTTACCCAAAACCATCACCGACAGACGAGTTTAGATATTAAAAATTTCACCACCAAAACAAATCACCACCATCAAATATGATCACAGAGGAAAATCCCTAACTGGACAAAAAACATCGGAGCAAATTTGTCAGTAAATGATCCACTAGAAAAGTTAACTTACAATTTGTCCAGACATTTCTAAACCTTCGCTGACTCTGACCACCTAACTTGTAAATTACAGAGAAACCCCGTCGGTTGTGCACGCCTACACTTTCTAGAATTTGGGGCACTTTTCTCTAAGTAGGATAACCAAGAACGAACTCTTTTCGTTTTGGAGCGCTGGAACTCCAAGTGTCTATTCCCA
Source organism: Fraxinus cuspidata (assembly GCA_903798385.1). Taxonomy (NCBI): domain Eukaryota; kingdom Viridiplantae; phylum Streptophyta; class Magnoliopsida; order Lamiales; family Oleaceae; genus Fraxinus; species Fraxinus cuspidata. Next base: position 8,799 of record CAIGRP010086003.1, on the reverse strand, counting down.
AGCTTCAGAACTCTAAATTGGAGAAGGTAGGGTTTTATTTTTGGTGTTTGATCAAAGATCTTTCGTGTTTTTATCTTTGGTTGAGGTTAGAAAAATTGGAATATGGATTTGGTATTCAAAGCATGTTCTCTTTACTTTATTCAATGCTCAACCAATATCGGAACAATGTTTGGGTTGAATAATTAACAAATAATATTGTGGTTGAATCAAGGAATCAATGTAAGGACATTTGGATCTTCAAATGATGATCTTTATAATCAAAATAATGTTCAACCACGCTTTGGATGTTCATGAGGTTGTATATTTATATTGGAGGTGTTTAGGATGAAAATGTGATTAAAAAAAAAAGCAATTTATGCAAACAGGGAAAACTGAATGTCGAACCGTAGCTCGAGTGATTGATCTACCACTCGAGCGCCAATGTCGTCCTAGGCGAGCGACTGACTGGTTGTTTTGAGTGCTCGAGTGCCACATGTGCGGACATTGAGCATCGACGAGTCCTTTTTTGTATCAATTTCTTGAAATCCAAATCTTGATCTTCTTCTCGAATTTTTTTTAACTTTTTGGGACTCAATTAATCCCAAACTATATTTACTATAACTTGAACTTATTAAATCCTACTTTGACTTTGATTATAATTCAATAAACCTTAATACAATTCAACTAGGATTTCATTTTGACTAAAGAAATTGTCAATTACAAATTTGAAAATTGTTAATTATAATTTAGACTTAACACGAGAGAAACTTCATCTTTTTCACAAGAGATACTGTGAGTTCGAGAGACAAAAATTTCGCTTCTTAAGAATCTCTTTCGTATTAGCCTTTGATTTATCTCGATTCTTATTCATATGACGTTCGATACATATATGATATTGAAGTCTTTGTGACTTTACATATCTCGATTCTTGTCTCTTCCACAATAGCCTTCGATTTATCTCGATTCTTATTCATACGACCTTCGAAATTGAAGCACATGCATATTTGATATTGCAATGATTGTGACTGCATATCACGATTCTTCTATTGCCAATGAAAATACATGCTAGAGTTTGGAAAAGTTGTTTAGTTATCCTTCGTTTGTATAAAATTATGATCACTAAAAAAATTGGACAATGCCAATATTCTTGTTAATTTACTTGTGAACTCCTTTGGAAATGGCCATGTCTGATGTGGCGTTATTTTTTTGTGACTTCATCCTTTACATGAAAGTCGTGGCGAATATGTACAAAAATAGATGTATTGCGTCGTATATCTCGTCCCCAAATCTGTGTGAAGTATGACCCGTCTTCCCTTGAATGTCTTGTCCTCGAAATTGTATCAGCTCATAACATGTGTAACCAAACAAGAAAAATTCAGCAATTGTGGCATATAGTTTATCTTGTGCATGAGATACTCATTGAGCATTCGACAGTTTGGACAATAAGTTGCACATTATTGATTGTGATTGAAATTCGAAAGACTTTGGAATGGATCGTGCAGATTGTTGATTGTGATCGGAATCCATTCGAGGAAAATATTAATCAATGGAGACATGTTTTTGCTAACGTTATGCGTCACATACATTTGAATGGAGAGAAAATAAACGTGTCGCTTTATTTTAGGATGGAATATGGTTAGAGAGAGAATTTATCTAAATATCATATTATCCTCTTATAACTACCAATTTCTATCATAGTCATTTTCTTAAATAAATCCATTATAAACATATTCTAAGAAATCGCGAATTAAGATAATGAGTTCTATGTACAGCGATGCATATGAATTTTATCTTGAAATTATTCATTTGCAGTTAGAGCCGATATAGAAAAACGAAGTGGTCGCTTAAGAACCCACATTCAGGAAGACCCTAAAATTTTAAAAAATTATATTCAAATAGTTTTACCATTAAAATCTTCAAGCCAATTTTTTCCTTATATAAATAAAATTACTTATTTTCACAGATTTAATAAAAAGATATCTTAAGTTATTGACATAATATTCTATAAGTAACTTATTGAAAAAATTAAGAATAATTAAATTTTGTTACCAAACACCAACAACTTCTTTGTTGATCAGCAATCGAAGTATCATCGGTGGATTAATGATGTAACTCAAGACATTACACGTGATCGAATTTCGACTTGACCATGTCTTGTGGATAATAATAATAATAATAATAATAATAATAATAATAATAAAGAATTAGGCGCTGACTCTGAGCTGATTTGGACAATGACGGTTTTATTTCCATAATTGAGTTGCCAAAATTCATTCCCATAATCTTTAGATTCTTTCTTCCTTATGTCCAATCAATGATTTTTATTTCCTTACGTCTTATGTTTTTTCCCTATAGAGCTCTAATGGTTACTTGTAATAAAATCAGTCCCTTAAATAAGGGGTTGTAGGATCATTGTAAGGATGTTGGTTTATTGAATAAAATTGATAGTTTACAAATTACCCGGACATTTTGATCTTAGTCTGGTCACATGAAATCCAATGACTCATTGTTCTTCATCGCGTTTCAATTAACTTCCACTGCATCACTATGGTATCAGAGCGAAGCAAAACTCCTGTCCAAATGTCATCGATGGGACAATCGATTGCTTGAGAAATTCAGATAGAAGAGATTTTGTTACGAGATAGTTTAGGCATTGGTGATGCAAGTTATGACACTCCAACCGCGTTGACATAACTATAGAGGACAACAAGCAGTTGGAGCGTTGGAAAATAAGAATCAATTCACCTTGCTCACTCATTAATTACTCGGAGGGTTGAAGTGAATGATGGAAAACAATGGGAAGGTGGAATGAAATTAGACGTCTCCGATTTCCATTGAGAGCCACTTTTCTAAAAGAGGTAGAAGAGAATTTAGAAGATTATTCTTTGGGGTTTGATGCGCGGGAATTCAGGGTTCGAAGATTTCAAATATTGTCCAAAATGGAAATCTAAATATCACTCTTCATGGTAAAATGGAAATGATAAGGTAAATTGACTTCCATTAATACTCCAGGTAGCGAGGAAATGGCAAAGTGGAAACGAGACATATTGGAAGAGATCTTGTGAATTAAGTAAATGATACGGGGGCTAAGGACGAAATGTGCGAGATATTGGAGACGTTATTATGACATCGGTTGTGCTATATGTACATAATAATTTATATAATAGTTTACATACACGTGATATTGTAAGATATGATTAAATCAGAATTTCTTCAATCGAATAAAAAAAAGTAAAATTCTCCCACTCTCTTTTGGCGCTTCATCTATATGTAAAATCATTATATACAAGTAACATCATTCACCTAACATTCTTGTATAAATGATAATGTTACACTAAAGTATATATTAAAAGTCATTTGCATCATGTTTTCTAAAGAAAAGAAAAAAGCGACTGCGTCGACATACATAGCTTGTGGCTCTGAACCTTTATTCATCTTTTATACGAGTGATGATTTTTTGCTTTCCAAAGGATGGCTTTATGCAATCATGCTATTTGTAAAAAAAAAATTTTACAATCTTAGTTGATAACTCACACCGACAATATCACATTCATCCATTTTAAAAATTGATTTTTAAATCAACGATAATATCAACATGTCAACCATGATTGTCAATAACAATTGTACTATAAATAGGTTAATTCGGCTTTATGTTCTCGCAATGACTTTGATTTCTAATGGTAAGGTTTTGTCCCCACACTGCTAATTGGCTATCGTAAAAAATGTGATTGTGAAATAGCATTTCTCTTATGGCGATCATTTTAGTATTTATTAGAATTACATATTAATCGTCTTCCATTCATAACAATCTATTTCACCTTCAATTAAATCAACTTTTCTCTTTAAACGGATGCGGCCTTATCATTATTTGTCTCAAGTTTGTTGATGAAAGTTCCACTAATATCTCTCCCGCAAATATATGGCATAATAAATAATGCTACTTGTATATAATTGGGTTACATAATGATTTACATATAGATGAGTCGTCAAAAAAAGAATGAAAAATTTACTTTTTTAACCGATGTAAGGAAAGTCATAACTAGGATTATAGTGAGATTGTATTTACCCTATCACATACTTGTTAATCGAACTCCATGGAACTTAGACGAATACATTGACTACCCAATTTCACCTACAAACTAAATTCAAGCAACGTTTCATTTAGAATTGAAGTTAGGTGGTTGATCAATCATATCCCCTTTTGGTGGTAAATCCACTTCTCAATTAGAGATTGCTCGATCAACCTACTTAGTAGTTCACATTTTATCAAACATGTGGCATATCCACGAGTTTGGTTGTTAGATGTTTATACCACCGACAATGCTTTCAGGATAAGGACACATTTGTACAACCTATGCATACCCTATTACCTTCCTATCCATATTACCCCATTTTTCGAGTTTTTCAGCTTCTGGATGGGAGATCTACCACTGTCTCTCTCTGTTGTCCGAGAAGAACAATGACTGCATTGTTTCACATAATAAAGATAGCAAGTTTAGTTGTTTACATACTCAAAATCACTTCTCCATGAATGAAAATTGAGTTCTAAGCTCTAGGTGAAACATTAATGATGGAAAACATGATATGAAAATTCATTGAAATACGATAATTGACTTCGGAAAAGAAAAAAAAATGTTTGATGATTGCTCAAAATGCTTTAACTTGGGGTTGTCTTGGACTGAACACGATGATTTTAGGAGAAAATTAGAAGTTATTCTTTAAGTTTCCATCGTAAAAAATTTACGTATTATCATTTTATATCACAAATTAGATATTTTTATTTTAAAAATATTCAAAATAAATTTAATATATTTTTTTATTTTGTTCCCAATCCCGTTAATTGTGGTATGTGTATCTAATATTTTATTTTTAAATTCAAATAACACAAAAATGGATTCTTACTATTTCATTATTATTTGGAGAGACATAAACTTGTTATTTTCCTTTTTCAGTGTCATTGTGAGATGTCACAAAGCTCACATGCATAAATTAAAGAATCAAGCCACAATTTTATATGAAACACAAATACAATTACATTAATACAGATGTCACAATTTTACATGTCACATAGGTCATAATTGACTCAGTTTTGTGAACAATATAAATGGTATAAGAATTTCATTATGTAAAATCCCTGGTCATATATTAACTTTATTACGTGCTTAAATATTCATGTAATATATAACTTGTAGTATGAATTTCCTAACGTTTACAAGTAAAAACACATGTGCAATCAAAATATTGTTGTCACAAATTATTAATTAATATAATGTCTCTACGAATTTCAAACGCCTCCCTACTACGACACGGAAGATGGTAGTTGTGATAGAAAAGATGTGGACGAATTCTGAATTATGGATCCACTATTTATTCTTCCTTATTCTAAGACAATTTTAAATGTGGTAGATAGTAAATGCAAACAGATTTTTAGGGAATGAATTGATGAGAGAGAGGAGAGAAAAATTAAATGTCTTTTAATAATAATCAATTCAAGTCACATTTTCATATAAAAAATCTTGAATTATGAAAAGTTTTTCAAACTTTTATATTTTTGAAAATATGATACTTACAAATTTTTCTGTGTAAATTATACGTTTTATAGTTTCAAAGAGTACAAGAATGGGATAGGGTTATTAATCACTTGATTAAGACAGGAGAGCGAAATTTAATTAATCTTAAATTGCCACAAAAATAGAGCAAAATGTGAAAAAAAATAAAAAATAAAAAGAGAGGGTGAACATGTGCTTTGTTTACCAACTCAATTTTGTCGTCTTTTAAAGGTTGTCCTTCAAAATAAAATTTTGATATCAGGTCCGACTGATTTTACTATAGAGGTCGACGATAGAAAATAACTCCCCCACAAGACCATTTCCAATAATATTTTTTAAATAAAGATTTGAAATATATTCTTTAAAATCTTTTAAAAATAAAGAATGGGTAGTCTAATAACAATTTTTATATTTTGTCACTCTTTATTTTGCTAATTGTCATAAATAATTATTATCAACATTATTTTCTTCAATTTTTTAGTCGCTTCAAAGAAATGTATAGTATGTTGGAAAAAATTGTTGGAAAAATGAGTATGTGGCTGACTTTGACATGAGTTTTGAGTGGGATCCGTTTGGCTATTTTGGAAGATAAAGATTAATTTATGTTCTCCTCCGTGAGTATATCGAAATCATGTATTTACTTGAAAAAATTAATGCTCGGGTGAATGAGAAATAAAGTTCAAAGTATGTCAATTAAAAAGAGTTTATTTTGAAAGATAAAGATTGATTTGTGTTCTCCTCCGTGAGTATTTACTTGAAAAAATTGATGCTCGGGTGAATGAGAAATTGAAGCTCAAAGTATGCCAATTAAAAGGAGTTTATGTTGGTGGGAAAACAAAAAAATGTGTTTGTCTCACATATGAAATTGATTAAAACAAAAACCACTTTAAATATGGTTGCACTTTGGAGTGGTGTAATCATGTGTAGTATAGAGACCCTCTCCACGTGCGAGCGCATGGGGGTGCAAATCAGGACCGAAATAGGTTTCGGACCTTAAACTTGTGTGCGGGTGCGACCTGCGTACACGAATGTCGGATCGAAATGAGCAAAATTGGCCACTTATGAATGTTCACGTTTTGTTATATTTTTGTTTTATTCAACCGACTTTTCATTTTTGATACTTTTGAAACTCTTGTGGTAAGTGCCCTGAATTGAAAGGACTAGTTACATTATCAAAAAACTAGTATTTATATGTCTTGTTTTCCACTTTTCAGATACATACGAATTCATTTTATTTTTGTTTTTATTCAACTGACATTTCATTTTCTGAAATTGTTGAAGCTCATGTGGTAATTGTCATGAACTGAATGAGCAAGTTACATTCTCAAGAGACAATTATTTTTATGTCTCATTTTCCACTTTTTAATACACACGAATTCATCTGAAAATACAGTTCGAGTTCTATCTGCATACATTTGATTTTTATTTGAGTCTTGAAGGTGGTATTGTTCAGACACTAAATTAGTTCGCCGAAATAGTATCTGTAGTGCTCAGAATCTACTAATTTTACCGTTATATCATGGGAAGCAGACGCTCAAAATAAACCTCAAACATGTATGTTGACAGGGCAAATCTGTTTTAAGGAAACTGTATTCGTACAGGCCTCGGTTTGAAATTTATTTTACTAAAATTTAAATTATTTGCTCTGTTATAATATTGCAGTTAATAAATTTATCTGCTATATTCTTTTGATAAGTTGTTAATACATTATCTCTATTAATTGCATATACGGTATTTGTAAATCCACTAAATTGTATATACGGTATCTGTTGTATATACGGTATCAGTATTGCATATACAATATTTGTTACATATATCTGACCTACAAATACGGTATCTATCCAGCAAATACGGTAGAGGTACTACAAATACGTTATTTGTCAATATTCTACTCGTTAAGTCAGAATTTATCCATTTAAATATACAAAGAACATAGTACATTGTGCAATCTCATGTGAAAGCATTGACAAAAAAAGATAGAGAGCGAGTTTGGTTTTTGACATTCGGATAGCCGAATCCACATCTTCTTTAATTTTAAATAGATAGAGTTTGTAGGACTTATAGAATAAAGATTTGATTCTCTAAAATAAAATTTAAAAAATAAAGAGCAGACTATTGATTTTTTTTTTTTTTTTAACAAATTTAAAGTTTCATAATTTTGGAAGAAACACTTGAAAAGGTGCAGTGAACTTTTAGCTTTTTTCAATAATGCTATATGGAATATATGATGCTTAGCACCGTTTAAATGATAGAAAACCTCATTATAACATGGAATAATCACATTCGCCTATTCGTGGTGACCATTAAAATCTAGGGTCCACCTCAATGAATAATTAACCAATTGATCATCTACCATGGGTGATAATCATCACTAACGATGAGTAGCATAATTGTACTCTTTTAGGCACCATGTAGTTAGTTGGATTCATTTTTACTTAGACTAGAGCTGAGTAGTAGTTGATCTCTCAAAGTTAATGCGTTAAAATTCTAATGAGTAATGCTATTTATTTCATTAGAGAGATTATCATCATATGATGTCATTAAGCATTTGTTTGGCTTGTTTAAAAAAAATTAAATTTTTAGTGAATTTTGCTAAAATCTGATGAAATAAGTGATTAAAAATTAATAAAACTTGTGAATATCATGAAACGTATAGTTGAAAATAAATTTAAAAAATGAATTTAAAAAATCAGGGCCAATCAAAAGCTAAATTATAAGATTGTTGTTAGTCTCATGTTCATATATTTAAATGACTTATTTCATGATACACATATCACATCGATGATCATCATTTTTCAACATATTTGGTTTTGTCCAAAAGATATTTGCCAATTGACACGGCCAATTTTTGAAATAATAAACCGCGAGAGTTCGTTCGTTAGAGATTTTGTTTTTGTATATGTTTTGGAAGAGTTTTTCCGAGGAAATTATGTTATGTCATTTTTCTTTAAAAACTCTTTTGATCGGACAATTTCAAAAAGTTATTAAAATATTTCCTAAACAACTTTTTAAAGTATATTCACTAAAGGGGTAATTAGCACATAACGTCCTCACCTTTCATTGTTATTGTGGAAAACGTCCGTACATTTCATTTTTTGGCATTTTCACCCTTATTTTCACCTTTCATTGCGCAAAAGGTCCTTTTCACCTATTTTCTCAATTAAAAATTATGAAATGACCAATATACCCTTCTCTTTAAATAAAACAAAAAGAAAAAGAAAAAAACTAATTGCAATCACAGTCCCAATTTTTTTAAAAAAGTCCAAATAAG
>CAIGRP010085999.1:0-13008 GCA_903798385.1 Fraxinus cuspidata | reverse complement strand
TTGAAAAATCATCATATTCATCAAAATTTCTCATTTCTATCTTAGTACTTAATTTATCACAAATTATTCATTGAAAGAGAGATATATATTTTTTAAGAAGATCTTTGCACTTACATTGCATAAATTCTTCTTCTTCTTCTTCTTCTTCTTCTTCTTCTTCTTCTTCTTCTTCATATTGAGACTTTGATTGATTGAACTAAACTTGTAAAATCATTATATTCATTAAAGTTTCTCATTTCTCTCTTAGTACTTAATTTATTACAATCATCCATTAAAAGAGGGATATTTGTTGAGAAGATTTTTAAACCTACATTGTATTTATTTTTTCATCTTNGATTGAACTAAACTTGTAAAATCATTATATTCATTAAAGTTTCTCATTTCTCTCTTAGTACTTAATTTATTACAATCATCCATTAAAAGAGGGATATTTGTTGAGAAGATTTTTAAACCTACATTGTATTTATTTTTTCATCTTCTCATTGAAACATTTTGATTGATTGAATCTAATTTTTTACTATCATATTCATCAAAGTTTTTCATCTAACACTTGAACTATCATTTATTACTATTCATTGAAGTGTGAGCATCTCTTAGTACTTAATTTGTTTGTATTATTTTTCAAGAGGTAAATTTCATTGTAAAATCATTTTGATAAAGTGTGGGTCATATTGAGATCCCGTAAAGCTCAACATTGTATAAGGATCGGTGCTCCTTATTTGTAAGTCACTGGAAGCGTTGTAAAGGATTGGATAGCACCATAAGTCAATCAACATAGTGAAAAGGCCTTGCTCATGCCGGAGAACTTGGTAACGGTGGACATAGATCATTGATTTGAATCGAACCTCCACAATTATATCGTTTGCATTATCTCTCCCTTTTATATTTTTGCTTACTATTTGATTTTATCTATTTAGTCTTTACTTGCTTGAATTTAGATTAATTCTTTGAAAAAGTTTTAAAAACCAATTCACCCTCCTCTTGGTTAGTTATTTTTGGTCTATCATCCTCCACCCTTAATATTAGCTCATCCTTCTTTATGTCAATCAGAGTTCGACCCATTGCTAAGAATGACCGCCCAAATATAATTGGAATGTCTCAATCGTTTGGTATATCAAGCACAATGAAGTCCACCATAAACATTAAATTTTTCGCTTTTATGAGCACATCCTCAACTTTGATGCGTGACTTTGAAATTGTTGTGTCAACTAGTTGTAGCGTTATTGATGTTAATTTGATTTCATCTAATCTCAATTTCTTGTACATAGAATATGACATTAGATTTATACTAGCACCTTTGTCATACAATGCATTAATAGTAAAAGAATTTTCAATTGAAATAGGCAAAGTAACCTAGATCTTTCAACTTAAGATGTAATTTTTTTTGCACTCTTGCACTACTTTCTCCGTTAATGCCACAATTTCAAACTCCAGAAGCTTTCTTTTCTTTGTCAACATCTCTTTGAAAAATTTTGTGTAGCTTGAAATTTGTAATATCGCATAAATAAACGGAATGTCGATTTGGAATATCTTGAGCACATCAAGAAAATTTTCAAATTGTGTATGTTGTTTNGTATAGCTTGAAATTTGTAATATCACATCAATCAACGGAATATAGATCTGGAGCTTCTTGAGAACATCAAGAAATTTTTCAAATTTTGTGTCTTGTTTGTTCTCCTTGACCCTCTAAGGAAAAGGAATGGGAGGCACTTAAGTCTTTAACTGGACTTGGTGCCTTGGCAGTGGATGCTTCTGTACTTTCTTCATTCTCAATTGAGGCGGGTCCAGATTTTTCCTCCATTATAGCTTTATCAACATCTTTCTGGTCATCTTTTTTCTAGTCGTTTCACAGTAATCTCTAGTAATTGTACTCCACTTCTTGTAGTTATAGCATGAATATTTTCCTCCATTGACTTCTTTTGAAGTCTTTGGGGTAATGGAAGTGGAGGTACATATGTTTTAACTTTTACAGGAGCCCTAGGTGGATCGTTTTCTACCACTCTTATTGCCATCGCTTGCTCTTTAGGATTTGTCATTGTATTGCTTGGCAATTATCTATGTGGACGTTGTACAAGTTGTTGAGCTATCTGACCAATCTGTATCTTCAACTTTTGGATAGATGCTTGCTGATTTTGAAAATTAGTATCAATATGTTGGAATACTTTGTTTGTTTTCTGCACATATTAATGAAACATCTTCCCAAACTTGATTTGTTCTCTTACTGGGCATTATTTGAACCATTCCCCTGTTGATTATCTAACCATCTAAAATTTGGGTGTTGTCTCCATCATGGGTTATATGTTTACGAACATGGGTTAAAATTATGGGACCTATTTTGAATGAAGTTGAATTGTTCCTCGGGAAAGCCCAACTCGCAATGGCCCTAGCGACAAACTCTAGCGACTCGCCTATTCCAATGGGACCCATCCTATTGATCTACTATCATCAACTTCAATGACCATGAACATTACCAGAGTTTGACCCCAACAAACACCTAGAGGGGGTGAATAGGTGTTTGTATGCGAAATCTAAATGTATTAATTAATAATAGCAGCAAATTATAATTATCAATTTTATCCAGATGAATTTATATGCAATTCTATCCTATGTGAATTATCATAGTTGATATATTGCATGAAATTAAATAATACCACGAAATTGTTGATGGAGAAAACTCATCACGGGATAAAAACTGCGAGCTCAAGCCAGTAGAATCCACTATAAATGATAAAAACTCAAAAAATGTTCAAACTGACTAAACCTTAGAACTTTCTGACCTCCGACTGTAATCACCACGACCTTCCAGGACTACATGCTCCTACACCATCTCTCGACCTTTTGGAATCGTTTATTTCTTGTGGATCACTTGAGAACGCATGTTCTCCTTCAACCGAAACTCCGATCACCTTTCTCAATCTTCAGAACTCTAACAGATTATACAAAAGTTGGATTTTGGTGTTTGATTATATGGATTTGATGTTTTCAGTACTTTTGGTTGAATCAAAAGAGTTTGAATAATGTATAAAATATGATAAAAACAATCTTTCATATAAACAAACATTCAACCTAGTGTTTTTTCACGAAATGAGGCTTGGTATTTATAGTATATAGGTTTTTGGGTAGTATATGATGGGTAGGATTCTCGAAAAATGTAAATTAAAACTTCATGGTAACATTGTCGCTCGATCGAGAGTTCAGTGACAGGCGAGCAATAGGCACTCTGCTCGAGCGACAGGATGGCGAAGGTGTTTCTGTTTTGAATGTTCGAGCAACAACTTGGTGACAGGCTAGCAGAAATATGGAAACTTTTTCTTCTTGTTCCATAACCAAACACAATGACTCCCAAACCATTTATACAACCTACTAATTTACTCCTTAACTTTTAAAATTCTTTTACAACTATATTTTTGTCTAAAGATTGCCAAAAACTGCAAAATCAAACAAACTCCCCATTGACATTCTGTGATAAAAACATATATTGCAAATTAAATAAAACCAAACTAAACTACACAAAACCAAGCTACTCAACTAAAGCTTGCCTTTTCTTTTCTTATCAAACCAGTTTTCTGAAATAACAACTCAAATATCAAGTGTAAAAGCACGTGAAATAATAGTAAAAAAAAAAGATGTTGAGATAGTTATCAATAAGCTCAAAATCATGCTAGCTAAATTAAAATGCAATATCAATGTTAATCAATATATCAAAAATAAACATTGATATCACTAAACATCAAAACTTAATTTAGCTAAGCAGGAAATATAAACATCTAGACAAAAATATTGAAAATATGCATCAAAATCTCGACTTACTCCCCTTTTCGTCGCAAATGACAAAGGCCTACCTAACAACTAATCAACAACACCATCATTTCTATCGGCCCTCTTATTGAAATCACCATCATCATCCCAATGTCACCTAATCCAACGTAATCTCCGCTGAAGATAGCCAAATGTACCTCGAAGTGTAGTGAACTTTGCTGTGTGATGGTCAGTGGTGGCTCTTCGAGCCTGCTGCTCAATCAACACAGACATATGTCCATAAGCGCTACTGAATGATCAATGAAAACAGAAGTGGGTGGTGGAATAGGATCAGTAGATGGTAGTCGTAGTGGTGGAGTACAAGTAGAAGATGATGGAATGTCAGTTGTGAAAGTAGGAATTGTCAAATCGAGATGGATAAATATCAGATGGATCGATAAAAAATGGATCAACTAGCATAGTCGGATTTGCTGGCTCCGTGGCTCAAAAGAAGCATAAGATCTACTCTGTGGAATAGTAGTATGGCCATAGGCCGGGAAACCCTCCCCGTAGTCCTATCTAGAAAGCTAGTCCTAAGATCCGTCACGAGCCAATAAATCAAACAGGCATAGAAAGAATCCTAGTACTAGTCACGAAAGGTAAGTAATATTTGATGGAATATGAAAGTAGGAAGATCAATAGAGTCGCCATGTAAAAGAACATAAAGAAATATGGCCTTATCCATGGGTAAGGAAAAGGTATGGGAAACTGGCTACGAATTTGTACACACAATGCTCAACGAAATATATCGGTCAGTCGGAAGGGATCCAATACAAATCACAGTCGGACCCCCTCCTAAAGGGCTGTTAAAAAGTGTTGCACAAGTAAGTCTGTAGGGAGGGTCTCAACTGACAAATATGTGAATAATGAGTGGACAACTCAGAGAATGTGGATGATAATAGATATGATATCATGATTGATCTTAAGTGTCTTACCCCTAAGAAAAATCCTAAAACTCCACCTACTAATATCGTGAATATTAACATAGAACTCCTGGACAAGGAGACTAGGCAGGGGAGATAACTCAACAAGTAAAGGCTCTCATCCATGCGAATTGAAGATGCTAACGAGACCAGGGAAAAGATTAAAAAGAATTACCTCACGCTCTCTAGTACAGGATGCAAGGAAAACTAATTCTCAAAGATATCCTCAGCAGTAGATGAGAGAAATCTAGACCTACTATAAGATGTAGAAGCACTAGATATCTGTGTAGTAATCCTCGATCTCTTAGGCGACATCTGTGACAAGTTTGCAATACAAACATAGCAATATATGCAACTAAAGATATTATATGTCACGATGAAAAACTAACTAATGATATGCAACAATCTACGTGAAACGAGGCAAATAAACCGTACATGCTAAATGGTACAAAAGTTATGCTCATATACCAAAATCTAAACAAACATGTCATGAGCATGCTAACTGATGCAAAACTGCCTACTACTCGCAAAACGAAGCAAAATTTTCCAATTCACACAAAATGATGCAACATTTTCCTATATACGCAAAATGCTGCAAAACAACATTTGATAACTAGTGGACATAGGCAATGGATGGAGGTGTCATGGTGCCTTGACGTAGGGGTGACGTGATGCCTTGACGTCGTAACGCAGTGCCTTGACGTCGTGTAAACGGAGGGCAACTGTGTGTGATATGATGTCAAAACTAAATTCAAAGCAAACTTCGTCAAAAGTGAAATTTAATGACCAAAATGTGTGCAAGTGTGAGAATGTGTAATATTCATGAAATATGATGCCAAAAATTGACTATGAACATCAATGTGTCATTTTAATGAACACGAGGCGTGGAATGACAACTTCTTAATTCACAACAAGTTTCCAACCAAGTAAATTTTACCACATTCAGCCTATCATCAAGCCAACATCTAATCATATCCCATCCTCCATCAAAAATTGAATTAAATTTAAGGAAAAAAATGAAGAACCTTAATCGCTAGTGTAAGCTTCAAACTCGTAAATTTTGGAGAAAAATGATGCAATTAGGCATGGAAACTCATTAACATTACCTAAACATAAAGTCTATATGGATGAATTGATGCAAGAATAAAAAAGAAATAAAAAAACACCTAAAAATCTGAAAAAGCATAAGTTAGGGATTTCCATTTTACCTTTGAAATTCGAGGAAATTGGATGATGTTTTCAGATTGTGCAACCAAAATGTTGTTGTAGGATGTCCAAGGTGTGAAAAGTGCAACTAATTTCTGTGAGTGAGACTTTAAACCTTAAATTTGTGAAAAATGGCATGCTAAAAATCAATTCAGAGCGAGTATTTTCCCTGATTAATGAAAGCCAAACCCACTAGAACCTATTGAACAATGCATCGCTTATTTTCTTATTTTTTTTCGTTTCTCCTCTTGAAGTGAAGCATATATAAAAAATTTATTGTTCAATTTTTTTTTTATTATTGACATCTTATGTGCAGATTCTTTTTCATTAAACTTTTACATGACCCTTGTAACAAGCATTGGGCTGATTACTCCAAGTCAGTTGACCATAGGACATCAGGTTTTGAGAAATTCCACAGGCTTAATTGCTCGAGTCAAATAAGTTTCCAAAAAGAGTACAAGATGAATCATTAATTTTTTTATTAAATTTAAGGGAATTTGAAAGGTTAGATCAACTAGTTAACCGACAAATCATGTATAAGGTCACCTCACCAATAGATAATTGACATCCCAAATTTCACACACGCGATTAAGACTCGCTCACAAGATCATAGTGTGTGATGTGCAGATGGGACATAAAGAACCCTATATTCAGTACTCCACATTAAACATAACCAAAGTAATGAAAACTATGTTACAATTCATTAGATGTATGCATAATCGATCACAAAATCATATTCAAGTACATCATACAATGCCAAGTAGCTTAAGAAAAATATTCTCCCTATTCTTTTTTTAAAAAAATGAATTAAATCAAACATAATGAATATAAAGAATGAGATGTATGCAAGAATGATGAACTCTATGACTGTACATACATGCACCTAAATACCTAATCAAAGAGGTACACGGACACCAATAGCTTTCCTAAGAGATTCGAACCTAAGACCATCTAAGTGCTTGGTAAATGGTTAGCTAATTGATTCTCTGTAAAGATGTGTTCCAGAGTTACAACACAAGTCTCTACACGCTCTCGAATAAAGTGATGTCTTATATCAATATATTTGGTCTGAGGGTGTTAAACAGGATTTTTGGAAATATTAATGGCACTTATGTTATCACAAAACACAATCATAGTACCATGTTCAAATCCATAATCACTCAACATCTGCTTCATTCAAAGAAGTTAAGAGTAACAACTTCATGCAGCTAAATATTTGGTCTCTACTGTGGATAATGGGATATAATATTTTTTATTCATCCAAACTATAAAATTAGTACAAACTTAAAAAGCCTTTTGAAGTGCTTTGTTATCATCGGCATTACCAGCTCAATCGGTATCGGAATAGCCAGCAAGATCCAGATTAGAATCTTTACAATACAAGATTTCATGATCTATACTGCCACTAACATATCGAATAATACGCCTCACAGCATTCAAATGAGATTATTTAGGATTAGCCTGAACTCCTGTACAAACTCCAACACTAAATGCTATGTCGGATCTACTTGAGTAAGATAGAGTAAACTACCAATCATACTTCTATATAGTGCCTGATCGACACTCTTACCCGTAGGATCATGACCTAACTTAATATTCGTGCTCATAGGTGTTTTGGTGTGTTTCTTGCTATCTAGTCCAAATCTCTTGACAAGGTCTTTAGCGTATTTTGATTGGGATATAAATAGTCCATCACCAATTTGCTTTACTTGGAAACCAAGAAAGTAACTTAATTTTCCAACCATACTCATCTCAATTGTTTGCTTCATGCATTCAGCGAATTCATGAGCAAGAGCAACAATGTGAGAACCAAAAATGATGTCATCAACATAAATATGTGCTATCGTGATGGTTTCCTCAATGTGTCTTATGAATAAAGCTCCATCTACACCACCTCTTGAAAAATCATGTTCCATAAGGTATGTAGTTAGTCTATCATGCCAAACTCTAGGAGCTTGTTTAAGACTGTATAAAGCTTTATTTAATTTATAAACATAATGTGGAAACTTGGGATCGATAAATTCTTTAGGTTGTTCAATATATACCCCTTCTTAAAGTATTTCATTCGAGAAGACACTCTTGACATCCATTTGATATAACTTGAACCCTAAGGTACAAGCAACAACAAGAAGAATTCTAATAGATTCAAAACGAGCTACAGGAGCAAAGGTCTCATCAAAGTCAACCTCTTCAACCTGAGTGTATCCCTGAGCAACTAACCTAACCTTATTCCTAGTTATAGTACCTTGATCATCAGTTTTATTCTTAAATATTCACTTAGTATCAATAACATTACAATTATCAAGTCTAGTTACCAAATAGCACACATTATTTCTCATAAATTGATTTAGCTCCTCATGCATTGCATTTACCCAACATTCATCACTAAGGGCCTCTTCAACCGTTTTAGGCTCAATCTAGGATACATAACTAGCAAATGTCAAGTTATTTGAAACCCTCTTGCGGAGTCTCATCTTTTCTTCTAAATTCTCAATTATGTTGACTTTAAAATTATTAGATTTAACTCTAGATGAAGATTCCTTAGAAGATTTGGATTTATCGCTAGGTGAACGTTCCACATGAAGTATTGAAGGTTTACTAGGAGATGGTTCACTAGGAAAGATAGAACTAGTGCTAGGTGATGATTCCTTCTTTGAATTGTCTAAACCTTTAGGTAAGCGTGGAGTTTCAAGAATTGATTTTTCTTTAGGCTCAGTTACCTTGATAGGATCTACACTAGTGTGATCTATCTCATCCCAATATCCAACAATCTTCCTCTCACTAAAAGTATCATCAATCACAACATTTATGAACTCCATCCCAACTAGTGTACGCGAATTGTACAGTCGATAGGCTCTACTATTCCTCGAGTATCCTAGAAAAATTTCTTCATCACTCTTAGAGTCAAACTTCTCTAAGTTTTCTCTATCTCTCAGAATATAGCACTTGCTACCAAACACTCGAAAATATTTGACATTAGGTTTTTTATCCTTCCAAATCTCATAGGGTGTCTGTTTAGTCTTAGGTATAAGATAAAGTATGTTCACTATGTGATAGGCAGTGTTAATGGCTTTGCTCAAAAAATGCATTGCTAAACCCTTACCATGAAGCATGGCCCTAGTCATTTATTGAAATATACGATTTTTCCTCTCAACTACTCCATTTTATTGTGGAGTGATCAAGAAGAGAACTCTTGTTGGATTCCCTTTTCCAAGCAA
Organism: Fraxinus cuspidata; assembly: GCA_903798385.1. Taxonomy (NCBI): domain Eukaryota; kingdom Viridiplantae; phylum Streptophyta; class Magnoliopsida; order Lamiales; family Oleaceae; genus Fraxinus; species Fraxinus cuspidata. The sequence goes on along the minus strand of CAIGRP010085999.1, from coordinate 3,863 downwards.
AAATTTTCTAGGTTAAAGTTTTCAAATTCTTATCCATGATCACTCCAGATTCTAGTTATGGTGGATCTTTCTCAGTTCAAAGTCTCTTACACAAGGACTTAACTAGATTAAATACTTCAGATTTTTCTCTCAACAACTCAATCTATGTGAACCTAGAGAAGTCATCAACCACAACCAAAATATACGGCTTACCACGTAGGCTTTCAGTCCTAAACGGTCTCATTGAGCCCATATGAAATAATTCTAAAGGTCTGTTTGTCATGATGCTAAAAATTTGCTTATGATTTACTTGAAGTTGTTTACCTTGTTGACATGGTCCACAGATAGTGTTTTTAATTTTTTCAAGTTTAGGTAAACCATTCATAAGTTCATTCTTAGCCAATTTAGACAAACTTTTATAGTTTATATGACCAAGCCTTTGTTACCAAAGTTCAGTCATATTAATCTTAGCACTATTACACACACATTAGGAATTTGGAAGAATTCCCCAACAATTTTTAGAAGTTCTTACTCCTTCGAGAACAATGTTACCGTTTGAATCATAAACAGTACACCTTTTCTGGACAAAACTAACCTCAAAATCAGTATCACAAATTTAACTAATACTTAACAAGTTAGGCTTTAAACCCTTCACATAAAACACGTTTAAGCTAGTAGGTAATCCAGATATATTGACAGTGTCTTTACCAAGAAAATGTACAATAGCACTGTCTCCAAAAGTAATCATACCGCCATTCCAATCATCAAGAGTTGAAAACAAAGCTTTATTTCCACACATATGTCTAGAACATGCACTATCAAGATACCACATAGAGTCATTTTTAGTTTTAAGAGCAACATAGTAGTTTAATTTTTCTTCATACCTATGGAGATCACTTTTCTTAACCTAAACCTTCTTAGAAGTTGAGGTAATCCTAGTAAACTAAGTCATCATTTCAGTTAAGCGTCTAACCTGATTGGTAAGGAAGTTAACTTTGCTAGAGATATCCTGACTCCTAAATCTATTCACGAGTTTATGACACTTAGGCCTTGTGTGATTTAGTACACCACAATTGTGACACGTAGGAATAAACATAGGTTCAAAACTACGTGATTTCAGGTATTGGTTTCTGGGTCTGTTGGTCATACGCTGTCTAGTGGGCTTCTGTTCTAAGATATCATTACCTTTGGATTCAGGATTAACACTATTGCTAAGTCTGTTAGTAGGTGGGACAAAAATGGTTTTGGATGAATTAGAAGTATTATTATCGGTCTGAGTATATCCTAGACCTTACCTATTTCCAGCTAGCTTGTTCATCCCTAAGAGATTATCAAGTTTCTGAGTGGCACTCAAGAAGGAATGGAGTTGAGTATTAGATTTCTCTAGGTCACTTGTTACGGTTTTAACTTTGGCCTCTAAGTTCTCATTAACATGTCTTAACTCACTAAGACTTTTAGTAGAATCATGAAGGTCAGCTATGAGTCTCTCTCTTTCTAACTCAAGTTCATTAACCTTCTTCAATACGACTTTATTTACCTTTTTTTTTATCTTAAGACTGTTCAAACAACTGATGATAGGCCTCATGAATTTTTGAATCATCCTTAGAGTATTCCCCAGACTCCTCACTACGTCCCACATCATCAACCTTCTCACTATCCTTATCTGAATCATTCTTAACTATGGATGCAAATGCCATATAGTCTATTTCATTCTCACTGCTAGAAGACTCACTCTAGTCACTTGAATTGGATTCATCATCAATTAGTAACACTGCCATTGCCTTACTTTTCCTTTATTTAGGTTTTTTTTTTATAGCTAGAGTATTCATTCCTATAATGTCAGAAACCCTAACATTCATGACATCTAACTGATTGAGATTTCTTACTAGAAGTCCTAGTATTATTCTTATCACGCTTGTCTTTCCTATATTTACTAAAGGCACCATTATTTCTCTCTTGAGGTTTTCTTTTATTCATAAAAACTTTTTGAAATTTCTAACAAAATAAACTATATCCTCATCCCTAAGGATCTCAATATCAATAGAGTCATATTGTTCTTCCTTAATGGTGTTCAAGACTATAGACTTATTCTTTTTCAGTTGAGATATGATAAGTTCGTAGGTTTGGAGGTATCCTACAAGTTTCTCTATCTTAAATGTATCTAAGTTCTTGCTCTCTTTAATCGCAGTAATTTTATATCTAAACCTCTCAGGTAAGGATCTAAGAACTTTTCGAACAATTTTAGATTTAGGAATTTTCTCACCTAGGTTGAAACCTGAGTTCGCTATGTCATTTAACTTTGTATAGAAATCATTGAACGTTTCGTCATCTTTCATTCTTATTTTTTCGAACTTAGTGGTCAACATATGCAGTTTGGAGTTCTTTACAGTTTTGGTTCCCTCATGTGTGATTTCTAAGATATCTCAAACTTCTTTTGCAGTCTCACAGATTGATATTCTCTTAAATTCTTTGCGTACACAACCATAAAAAAGGCATAAAGCCCTTCACTGTTCTAGTTACACTTAGCTAGTTCATCCTTAGTCTAAAGGGATATGTCTGTAGGGGTAATTAGACCTAAAAAAGTAGTTGAGATGACGGTCCACCCATGTTGTACTCTAACCCAAATTCGCTCATCCAGAGACTTAAGAAAGACTCACATTCTAACCTTTCAATATGCATAATTGCTTCTGTCAAAAAATGGAGGCACAAAAAAAGACAGACTCATTTAGATTAAATTATGGCCAGGAATCGAATTGAGACTCTGATACCACTTGAAAGTTATGAGTTTGACCCCAACAAACACCTAGAGGGGATGAATAGGTGTTTGTATGAGAAAAAAAAAATTTGTTAATTAATAACAAATTATAATTATAAATTCTATCCAGATGAATTCACATGCAATTCTATCTTATATTGAATTATCATAGTTCATATATTGCATGAAAATAAACAACACCATGAAATTGTTGAAGGAGAAAACCTTTAGCAGGATGAAAAATCGGGGCAAAAGCTAGTAGAATTCACTATAAACGATAAAAACTTACAGACTGTTCAGATTTACTAAACCTTAGTACTTTCTGACCTCCTGACTGTAATTACAACGACTTTCCTGGACTGTGTGCTCCTGCACCAGCTCTCGACCTTCTGAAATCGTTTATCTCTTGTAGATCACTTGAGAACTCATGTTCTCCTTCAACCGGAACTTCGGCAACCTTCCTTAATTTTCAAAACTCTGACAAATTATATAGAAGTTGGTTGGATTTTGGTGTTTTGATTATATGGATTTGATGTTTTCAGTGCTTTTGGTTGAATCAAAAGAGTTCGAATAATATATAGGATGTGATAAAAGCAATCTTTCACATACACTAATATTCAACCTAGTGTTTTTTCATGAAATGAGGATTGGTATTTATAATATATAGGTTTTGGGGTAATATAGAATGGGTAGGATTCTCGAAAAACGTAAATTAGGGTTTCATGGTTAACACCGTCGCTCGAGCGAGAGTCTAGCGGTAGGCGAGTGACATGATAGCGAAATTGTTTCTGTTTTAGACGCTCGAGCAACAACTTGGTGGCGGGCTAAATTGGGTAGAAGCAATACTTATACTATTTTGCCGTTGATTCAACAATCTTTGGTATGTCTTCTATTTTTGGGGTCTTCTCATTAGTTCTCGAGGGTAGTCATGCTTTACATTGCAAACAAACTTTTTTCTGGTAGATCGTAGTACAAGCTTAATATTCAATACTGAAAGAAACCAAAAGTTGTACTATATAAATCCTTGATTGACACGCATGATATTTTATGATTAATAAATGGAATGGAAACTACGAATTTTAATTAAAATCCAAAATTATCAACGAAACCTTGCATATTGTCTTTCCTT
>CAIGRP010085995.1:33957-63726 GCA_903798385.1 Fraxinus cuspidata | reverse complement strand
TATGTCGTTTTAATTACATTTTCAAGTGAAACGAGTTCAAACTTGTATAATTAGTTCTGAAACGATATGAATGTCATTACGTTATTTCGTGGGTTTGACATTACAAAGATATCATTATCGTTTGATATGAAAAGAAATGACATTTATGTTGTTTTAGTAACGATTTAAACTGAAATGAGTAAAATGTCGTTTTGACATGAAAAGAAACAATGTAAATGTCGTCGTAATTATTATTTGAATTGAAACGATTTTGAACTCGTCAAATTTGTACTGAAACAATATGTATGTCGTTATACTATTTCGTGTGTTTGCGAGTACAATGATATAATTGTCGTTTCATGTGAAAATAAATGACATATATGTCGTTTTAGTTATGAGTTTAATCAAAATGATTTCAAACTCTTCGAATTTGTAATGAGACGATATATGTATGTCATTGTCATTTGATATAAAAAGAAACGATATCATTGTCGTTTTGGTTACGATTTTAACTTAAATGAGTACGATGTCATTTTTAATGAAAGAAACGAAATCTATGTCATTGTAGTTTATCGAGGGCATGATTGAAAAGAAATTTGAAATTCAACGACTTGCAAGATGAAAGTGGAAGGATCTGGGATGCAATTAATTCGAGGACTAAATTGAAGGAAAAAAAGTCAGCCGACGCGCGCCTAAGACTACAGAGCTGGCGCGCGCTCCTGGCCAGCCAATGAGAGGTACAAATAGTAAGCATTTATTGCGACGCACGCCTTAGCTCATGCTGGGCACTCGCCCTGTCGGTAAAACGACTTCTATGTCATTATGAAAATCAATCAAGCAGTGTGTATTTTGATACTAAAATGACATGTAAATTGTTTTATGTTTCAGAAACGATTTCAATATCGTTTTGTTAGTCAGTGTAATTTTCATAATGAAACGACTTCTATATCGCTTTGTGTCTCAGGAACAATTTCACTATCGTTTTTCGAATGAGTGCATTTTTGTACTGTAACGACATTTACATCTATTGTAATGATGTAAACGTCATTTACCGTTAATCTGAAAAAGAAATAAACACAGAATCGTAAAATGACTTTAATTCAATTCCAGTAGTACAAATACTATAAAATCTAACAAATCATTTTGTGCACTAGCTAGACAAAATATAAGTAGATAGATGACATTTTGGCACGCTTCTCAATGCATGGCAATTTACCAAATTAGGAGTCGGAGTGGGTGTCCCTTCCAAGTTTTTAAGGTGAACTGGGACCATTGAAAGTGCTAAATTAGCCAAATTTTGTCCACAAACTGTATGATTAACATACTCGATTTGCGTATTTTGTGTACAAATTCCAATGCATTACTAATGGCCAAATTGGATGTGCATCCCAATGTTTTTGGGCCTGCTGGATCCAGTGGTGTTGTTAATTTGTTCAAACTTTGCCCCTGATTTGAAGAAAACGCGTCAGCAGCTTGCGGTGTATAAGACCCGCCTTTGACCCTAGAATTTGACAAATGAGAGTTGTAATTTCTGCAATTGAAGGGTTGCCTAGTGTTGTTTGGGGTTGAATTTGAGTTTCCCCAAGTTGATTTGTATGTTCGGCCACATTGGAGGCACGAATTGATGGAAAACTTTCACCTTCTCGCGGTTGGACAGTTATTGTATGTTGGGCCACATTGGAGCCACAAATTGATGGAAAAATTTCACCTTCGCGCAGTTGGACAGTTCTTGATGCCAAGTCCAAATTTTTTTCATTTGGTTGATGAAATGAAGCAATGGATCCATGACCCATGGTCTTAGCAACTTGAGTTGAATGTTGGTGGGTGCAATTTGTGGATTGGGGCAGTGGAATTACATCAATTGGAGGTGGATCAAACCTATTATCGCACGCGTTCAACGTCTCTGAAGAAACTGCCCATTCCTGGCCAAATTGAGGAAGACTCATATGTTTATTGGATGCGTCATGAAGAGTAGGTGCCTATAGTGGGGGTTCACGATCATGAGTCCCACCATTGACGCCGAAAAATTGATCTGAAAGTCGTGCTGTCACTGGTTTCGTTGGAGCATCTTCCTGATTTTGATTCTGTACATTGTAGAGTGTTAGGTGACCATGGACATGGGCTCCTTGAGACTGGAATGCTGGGCATGATGTGGGATTTGTCAGAGTTGGAGATTTCGACCTTTTTTAGAACGTGGGCAGGCCATTTTGGCTCAATTTTTCGACGATTTTAGCAGGATTCGAAGCTGGTTATTGGGTGGGGGTTGTAGATGGTAATGAGAGCTATCTAGTGGTATGGATGTCTGGTGGTTTGGGTGGCGGTGGGCCGGAGTTTTCAGTCGTCAAAGGTGGCAGCTCCATTTATGTTTTTGAATTTGAAGGAAGAGAAGACTGTGCGTGTACGTGAATAAGTGAAGAAAAACCTCAATTCCTTCTTCATTTTTGTTTTACAATATCAGGGTAAATGAGTCTTTTGACACTTCTTAATAATTAAAGTTCCTTTTATTTTTAAAATTTTGGTCAAATGCCAATTGAACGAAATGTTTTTGAGTGTTGGCCATCCCAACTCATTCCCCCTGAATATTCCTACTTCATTATTGTTTTACAATTTAAGGGTAAAGGAGTCTTTTGGCACTTCTAAATTATTAAAGTTCCTTTTATTTTTAAAGTTTTGGTCTTGAACAAAATGTGTTTTAGTGGTAGTCATCTCAAATAATTCCCCCAAAAAAAGGACCTCAAAACCATCCAACCTAAATAGAAAGCCCTTCATTTATGGAAATAAGAAACCATAACCAAACGAAGAGGATGGCATTCACCCCCGCGAAGAGAAGCCACTTCACCCATGAATTAACTGTGCCACCTACGCAACACCACTTATTAGAGACTCGAACCATGGGTTAAGAAAGTGAATAAAGAGCATGCCAAGTTCTTTTCTTCATAGGCTTGCAAATCTAAGGTTAGTCAATATTTTAATGTTTTGAAACTTGTTTGTGAATATAGTTCTCTATATGGAATGCTTTGTATAAAACTTCAGTAGTTTCAAAGGTTATTTTGTATGGGCATATCTATTTGATAAAGTAGTCATGTAATTGAAGAAGAAGAAGAAAAAGATTCACCTTCCCTTCTTTTGGGTTTTCTATTTGTTCGTGCTTCTTACCAAACCCTTTGCTCATATGAGATATGGACATGTCCACTAGTTGACTCAAGTTGTTAGATACTAAAACTTGAATCTGCATCAGCAGATAGAAGATAGTTGAGTTATATGTTGTATTTCTTGCTGTGCAAAAACTTCTCTTCCGTTATTTTTCTTTATATTTTCAGTATCTAAATCCTTTTGGGTTGTCATCAATAATATATTCCTCATATCCTTTCTGTGTAGTATCTACTGAGTATCTTATGCTTTTATTGTCCAAGATGAGAGTCAATCAACTAACGGGTATGATGTTCGCTGTGAAAGTACAAACCACAAGTGCACGGGTCACGTTCAGGTAAAAAATTAGAAGTTTTGAGTACGATCCCTCCAGAATGTTTATTTTCGATTACACTGCTCTAATCAATTTAATTCTAACAATGAAAGATAAACAATTAATATTTTGATGTAAAAATAAGGAAAAATAACTACAACTCTACAAATAAGAAAACATAAAAACTTGTGAAGTTCGGAGGAAAATATGATTGGGATTCAAGAATTCTTTTAACCGTCACTTAATTAATTCTCCACAATCAAATTAACAAATTACTTATTAGCGATATTAGATCTATTTTTTAAATTTTAGCTCTCTCGAGTGAAATTAATCTCAATTGATTGATTTAACATATTATATCTTTATGTCGATTAAAATCAAATAATCCCATTCAACTTTTGTGAAAATAATTCAATTGACCACCCAGGGATGGCAATTTAACCCACCCCGCCCCGAATGGGGCTAAAAAACCCGCCCCGCCAATAAAAAAAATTAATAAAGTGTAAAAAAAACTGAAAAAAAAAATTTAAACGGGACGGGCCTCGAACCCGCCCCGCCCAACCCCGACTAAGGCGGGGCGGGTCGGGGCGGGTGGGAAAGTCGCACCTATAAGAATTTAAGGCATTTACTTCGTGATTAAAAATGCACAACAATTTCTCAATAATCGCGCAAATCACTTAACATAAATATTTATTGGCTAAATAAATAATTAAATAAATAGCATGAAAATCAGTGGTAAATACACGTAAAAATAAGTATTTTAACATCAAAGAGCAAATATTGAAATCAATTAAAGTTAGGACAAGCTACTATAATAAATCCCAACACAAATAATTTAGCCCTACAAATGATAAAAAGAAAATATTTTATACAATACATCACAATTAGAATCACAATTAGAATACAATAATAAAGAAAATAGAAGATTAAAGATAAAACCGTTTTGGTTGGATTTTTGAAGATAGTAATGGCTTGGTATTGATTTTCCCGAATATCTCTTAAACTTCTTAATTGCTTCTCTTTTGCTCTAACTTTTTGTACCCGAATAACAAGAAAATACAAAGAAAAGAAAAGAAAATAAGAGAAGAAAAAGAAAAAGAAAAAGAAAACTGAAAAAGGAAGAAGAATGCAAAAACAATGTAATTGCAAGTTGCCACGTTTTTTCACTAGAAAAACCTAGAGAAACTAGCCCGTAAATTGCAGCAAAAGCCCTGGATTTTGGAATAAAAAGGCAAGACGATCCCGGCCTTTTAAAGCCAAACTTATTTTCCATTTTGAGGCTCAAGTCCTCCAATATTTGAATGCCAAGTACATCAACTTTAATCTTGTACAATTTGGTCCTCAAATTTTGACTTTTCTTTCAGTTTTGTCTCCATAAATTGTAACCTTATATCATTCAACTTTCTAACTTGTGCACTTTAGCCCCCAACTTTAGAATTTTGCACACTTTACTTCATTTTTCCTCATTTTACCTTGTTTCCATTTCCTTCGACGATTTTGACCTGCCAAAACAATTATTATCCAAATGTGGGTAGAATTTTATCAACAATAGCTCGAATTAAGTGGTCAATAAGTGTGTAAAAATACACTTATCAAACACTCTCAAACTTAAATTCTTATTCGTCTCGAGCAAGACTATCTACTTACACAATCAAATAATACATGACAAAGATTAAAAACATTAGATAGCTATCCGCATTATATCCAAGAGTATAAAATTGTACAATCAATTTACAAATATGGAACAAGTAATGCTAGCAAAAATAAATTAAACTTCTCCAGTGTTCGATCAGTGTATGTGTGTGCATAGTAACTTTCAGTCATCAGCTAAATTAAGAAAAAGTTGTCAAGGGGAAAAAAATTTCAAATTGACTCCAACCCGACCCTTTGTGGTCAAATATTTCATTTCCCACTCATGAGATTCACACTCTTTAAATATATATTTACTTTCTTTTTCCCGATGTAAATCTAACGGTTGTCTCCAATCACTCTTTTGTTTTCCCGCTCTTATTCAGTTGGGCTTAATAGACAATTTCAACATATAGTCATGTGATGGTTCTCTATTAATGAGAGTTTCAACATTTAAGTTTATACCAAGTATTTCAAACTCATTAGTTATCTAAACTCAAACCTCAAATACAATTACATAAAATCAATTTTTTCAATTAAAACTCATAATTGACCTTTAAGTTTTCTTCTTGGCCCATATAGCTAGTTTTAGGTCGATAACTCCCCCTTTTTTTAGATCAAAGTGTATCGGGTTTCGAAATATCCCTACGGACTTAATAACTCGAGTCAAACATTTACTTGCACTGCCATGGGCAATCCATATGTATCGTACTTACGCATGATCCCCTTCGATCTTGAGTGTGATCTGGTGAAAACGTGCATCGTGTCGTCGAAACATTTCCGACCCCACAGATATGTGTTGAAGACATCAAGATCGGCAACGATCTCCAGATGGAAGAGGTCGATCGTAGTCTTCCTGTGCTGACATCGCAATATGCTCTCAAGGATGTAGACGAGTCTGAGCTTCAGTTTTCAGTCTGTCTAGCATATGGTCACAGCCCTGATCGCGTCTATCAGCTGTGGCAGAAGCACCGTCCCCTGTCCCTGGAAGTAATCATCGTGCAGCCTGTTGCCTCTCTAAGTACCGACACGAGCTGCATCATCGCCTGTAATCTCCAGTCCAGTGATCAGGGCAAACTCGAACATAGAGAAACTAGCGACTTTTCCCCCAAGGTCGAAGTGGAGGGTATCGTCGTTTACTGGACTCAGCAACCGAAATAGTAAGACGTCGATGATCTGCCCCAAGAACTGCACAGCTCTCAACTCGTATAGGAGCCAAAGAAAGGATCGGCGTAACATATCTGCATGCTGCTCGTCCAGCAGCTCCAATATGGCAGTGTAACTACCAAAGCTACCCTTCTGGATAGCTTTGATCGACATCTGTCTCAAAGTCGCATCCAAGTGGTACTTCATGCTGAAAAAATTTAAATATTAGCACATCGAATATAAGGTAATGGAATACAGCATAATCTCAGAAAATTAAATGAACCGAATTGTAACAACTACATAGAAGAAAGAATTTTAGATTAAAAAATAAAAGAAAAAAATAATTTGCTAATTTCGTTAAAAAAATATTTCGTTTTGGTAATTATTAATTTAAAATTATATATATATATATATATATATATATATATATATATATATATATAATTTAAACATATGGAAAATATTAAAATTAAGTAAATGATATAAATATTATTTTATTAAAGATTTGTTTACAAAGAATAATATAAAAATTAAAAGGAAAAAAAGAATTTGCTAATTTTTTAAAATAGAATATTTAATTTTGGTAATTATCAATTTAAAATTATATGTATATAATACCAGGTTTACCTTTGACACTATGGCAATATTAGTTTGACACAGTAAACTCACACTAGACATTTATAACTCTGATATCAAAGGAGGCCCATGTTGAGGATAAATGGAAAATATAATAAAAGATAATTCTATATTGAGAAATTCAAAAGTTGAAGACAGACTTTCAATCAAGACATGTGATTCCATTATTCAAGATTCTTGTAAACTTTTTAATTTTATTTCTCAAGTCCGAGATCTCAACTATATATAGCACCTCATTTTAAGATCTTAGACAGAGCAAAAAGTAGAGAGATTTAGTTTTTTGCATCTCAAGTTTGAGAACCTTGTACTCTCATTTTCAATATTCAATCTTGTAATTTTTGAATTTCTCAATAAACAATTATCATGTACTATATTTTCCATCTATCATCAACCTGGGCCTCCTTTGTTTTTGAATTTCTCAATAAACAATTATCCTTTACTATATTTTTCATCTATCATCAACCTGGGCTTCCTTTGGTATCAGAGTCATAAGTGTCTAGTGTGAGTTTATTGTGTCAAACTACTATTGCCATAGTGTCAAAGGTAAACCTGATGTGAGCATGGATATCTACTGAATAGCATTGGTCAATTGTGTTGTCGTGTGATAGGCGTTTAGGTGGTCCCGTTGTAGGCTTTGCATATCATTAGTCTAGCTTGTAGCATTGTGTCTACAGTGGTAAGATTACTGTATTCTTGCATTATTCAATTATATCTTTTATGTCAAATTGGTTTAGTAAAGGTAGTGGTTCAAATAGTAAAGATAATAGTTCAAGTTCAAATATGTCAAATTATTTTCAGAATGAAAATGAAGAAATCAATGATCAAAATGCATCTGCATCTGCATCAAACGATATTTCAAATGATATTAATTCAAAGGAGCTTCAAATTGCAAAAATTGAACAACAAACTCTTCAAAATTGGACTATCCCAAAGATAGAAAAGAATTTTATCTATGAGATAGGTAAATTTGATTTTACTCAAAGTTATGTTATTAAAACTTTAGAAAAAACTATTACTATCAAAAATCAAATTGTTTCTATCATTTTACTTTCAAAAGATTCTATCTTAGCTCATAGGAAGAAATTTCAATACATTCATATTTATTTTGTTCAAATCACTGTCAAACTATTGTTTCGACTTGATCTTGACATTCATATTCTCATTACCTTAAACGACAAAAGATTTGAATGTTTGAACACTCATTGCTGTCTATGCTCGAGTCTAATCTCGAAAGTGGTCAAGTATTTTTAAACTGTTATCCAAACTTTTCTATTAGCCTTCAAGATGGGGCTATTCTCAATGCTTTAAATCTTAGAGTTCAAACAAAAAATTTCGATGTTGATGATAGATCAAAAGATTTTACTTTAATGTACAGAGTATATTATAAGCTTCTGAACACTTAACTAAATATTCGTGCACTCAAATCGTTGCCATGAGATGAAAGTCTTTTGGTAGAAGTTAATCATCTTCAGTCAAATGTTATGATTCCAAAGAGAATTCATTGGAATCTTCAAGAAAGATACTTACATTGGGATTTTGAAGATACTCAAAATCATATTCCTACTCCTGTTCGATAAAATCCTGAATAGATTATTCATTTTTCTAATGGAAGAGTCAGAGTCATCTTTGACAAACCGTCATCTTCAAATATTTTACAAAAATGTTCTTCATCAAGATTTGATGATCGATCAAAAAATTGTTTTCAATCTCATAGAAATTCAACTTCTTCATTTAAAGGAATTGATTTTGATCCAAATATTCCAAAACCTTATTTTGGTAATACTGATAAGGAAGATGAACCAGAAGAACCTGGTTCTCCGACTCTATTAGATATGTTACCTCCTTCTGAAAGACTTGATCAGCAATGTAACGTTATTTCTTCTATCAATAGAAAGTATGAATTTAAAACTGATCAAACCAAAGATGTCAAAAGTTTTAGAAAAATCTTTCAAAAATCTTTTTCAAAAGAAGAAATTGAGTCTTTCCGGGAAGAGTTTAATGATTTCTCAGAAGATTTAAGTTTTTATGAATGAGCATATTTCAAAGTTTACAACAAAAGGCCCAAGAAAATTTCAAAGAAAACAATTCATAATACCGATCTCCCTAAGAAGATGTGGAAAACCCCTTCCGGAGATACTATTCAATTCTCTTATCCTCCTATGCAAGAGATTATTGTTTCTCAAGGAAACACTGAAATTCTTGCTTCACCTCTCAAGAAGATTCCTATAGAGCGACCAGATGATTCTATTGTGGTTGCTAAAGATATAAAAAATATTCAATCTCAGAACAATTATACTAATATTGTTCTTCAATCTGTTTGTACTCAACTAAATAGAATTGAAATAAATTTTGATGTTTAGCAGCCCTCTTCTTCAAAATCAACAAAAAAAGGAAGCTAATTACTCATTCTTTTTGTAGAATCCCTCCAACTCCTCAACTTTCTTTTACAAATAATACATTCAATACTGAGACAAAAGTTCTGAAAGAACTAGCAACTCAGCTGTCAAAAATTTCTGATTCAAAGAACATCAATACTATTGATGAAATTGAATCTCAATTTCAAGATAGTGAAGTTTTCCAAATCAATCCGATAAGAAGAACTGCTAAAGTCCATCCTTATTATCGTACTCATACTTCTCCATACTACTCCAGATTTAATATTTAAAGAAAGAACTCCAAAACAAGCTTCTTATGACGGAAAAACTATCAATGAATGGAATCTTGATGGTTTATTTGAATATCAAGTTATTCAATTCTTTGAAAAAATGGTTATATGCTATAACGCATATCGTGCCTCAAGCATTAGTGCCCATGATGCATATTCTTGTATCGTTCTAGAGTTCTCTGGAGCCTTAAGAAAATGGTGGTATAATTATTTATCTCAAAAAGAAAAAGATGAGATTTTAACTGCAGTGGATAGTCAAGGTCAAAATAATAGTTTTATGACCATGATTTATACTGTTATCAAACATTTTGTTGGAAGTCCTACAAATTTTGATGAAAAGAATTCCGACATTTTAATGAGTCTTCATTGTCCTACTTTGCAAGATTTCAAATGGTACAAAGATACTTTCATCAAAAGAATTATGTTAAGAAAAGATTGCGATGAATCATTTTGGAAGGAAAGATTTATTTCTGGACTTCCCAAACTCTTTGCAGAATGAGTCAAAAATACTATTAAAAGATATCACGAAAGTGAATGTTTTCAAAATTTTTACCTATGGAGAAATTATTACTATCATTAACAAAGAAGTTGTAATGATTTAAAACTCAAAGCCAAACCGAAATCAATCAAATCTGATACTTTTAGAGAACTCGGATCTTTTTGTAAATAATATGGCTATGAGAAGATTATTCCTCCATCAAAAAGAAAGAAGAAAAATTTTTCATAGAATTTTCCTATTAAAAATTACTTTTGAAAAGAAAAACATTTTTAAAAGAATTTTAGAAAATCATATTCAAAATTTCCCAAAAAGAGATTTTCAAAGAAAAGAAATTCAAAAAATCTGAATCCTTTTGATGTTGTCTGTTGGAAGTGAGGCAAACTGGTCACTATTCCAATCGTTGTCCCATGAAAAACAAAATTAACAATCTTCAAATTGATGAAGATGTTAAGCTTGAACTTCTCAATATTATCAATTCTAGTTCTGATGAAGAATCTAATTCCGAATTAGAACAAGTGTTTCATTATCAAGAGGATTCTAATGTTGAATCTAATACCTCTTCAAAATCCTCTTCTTCTTGGTATATATATATAAATTAAAACAAAAGGAAAATATTAAAGTTAAGTAAACAATATAAATATTATTTAAATTCATTTGAAAACATTAAAGATTAGTTTACAAAGAATATTTAATTAAAAATTTTTTAATAAAATAAAAGATTAAACGGAAAAAAAAAAAGAATTTGCAAATTAGTTAAAAAAATAATATTTCATTTTCGTAATTATCATTTAAAATTATGTAATTATATATATATAAATTAAAAATAAAAGGAAATTATTAAAATAAAAGAATACAAATATTATTTATTTAAATAAAGAATATAAATATTATTTAATTAAAGAAATAATTATAAAAACAAAAAATGAATTAAACAAAACGATATTTAAAAATTAAATACAGAATAAAAATATTTTTTAATATTTGAAATATTAAATTATTAATAAAATTTTAAAAAAAACCACGTGGGCCGATTGTTAACAGTCTGGCCGACTGTTAGCAAGTAGGTCCAGACTGTTAACAGGCTGGCTCAAATGTTTTTTGTCTGGTCAACCCGTTGGTTGACCCGGCTGTTAACAGCCGATAGGTCATTAAGAGTCAGTGGGCTTTCCATCGTCGGAAATGACGGAAATCGTCATTTCCGACGATAGAGAGCTCGAATAACGCACTATTAACATTTAAAAACACCAAAATTTCTCTACAATCACTAATACCCAATCTGATCTATTTATATATGAACAAATAAACTAAAAAACTGTAAAAATCATTCGAATTCCTTATATGAAAAATCCGATTTTAATCACAAAAACTAACATTCTCTTTCGCTGGTGACGGGGTCGTCTTTGTTGTTGTCAGGGCCGGTGACTTCGTCGTCGCTTTCATCGACTTTTTAGGGACAGTCGACTGTGCTTGGTGGTCGGTTTGGGACAATCAACTGTGAGAGTTTTGTTTTTCTCCAAGTGGGGGTATTTTTGGCTTTTTATTGTGTAAAGTTTTATTTTAACTTTTTCGTTTTCTTAAATTCTATTTACTGATCAAATGCTTATGTGGAAATATGGGGTAGTCAATATACTTTTCCACGTATATTCTCAATTGATTGTCACTTGAAAAAGAAAAAAAAAGTCTCTTAATAATGGACATTAAGATAGATTGTCCTATACTTCATGCCTTTTTCTTCTTCTATATGAATACAACTAATTATATTTATTTATTTCTTGGAATTATATATCATTGACAAAAAAACGTATCAATGTTATAAAGATGGAGAAAAAAGACAATCCTGTAAGTGAACGCAAAGCTTCATTTTTATTGGCCTTTGTCAATTACTTTTCCTTTTCTCTGCATAAAACCCTACTAATGCAAAATAGAATTGATTCCATTTCAACTCACCTCTCATACCATTTTGCAATCTACAAGTAACGTCATCTACAAGACTAGCTCCAACCTTAGGCAAGACTATCCCTCCGCGACGACTATTATTCTAGTCAATGATATTCGATACCCAATGCTTCTAGTGTAACTTGCGTACATGTGCACGCGTCGACTGCACAAATACTTAGAACTTCTCGACATATTTTGATGCACACTATTGCACAATAAAAAATAAAGATTTAAATTTTATTTTATTTTATTTCTTAATTTGGTTCGGTCATCGGTACGGTATAATTTTCTCAAATAATTATTTCTCGACTTGGCATTTGCATTGCATTGTTTCTCCATTTTTTATTTTTTATTTTTGTAGACTTTATATACATACTTAGGTTCTCATTCCCAAAATAATTACGCTTTAGTAGCTCGCTGCCCCTACTAATCGCTTATGCTTGTAGCTTTTGATGTCAACAAAGCCATGTTATTTTCGAATTTCAACTATGTTTTTCAAATGTAAAAGAAAAAAAATTCAAAAGGGCATTTATGAAAGGAGAATAATGTAAATATCAAAAATTGAACTCTGGTAAAAGCAATAGGGTAAAGATGGAAAAAAGTGCAAAGCAAAAGAGACCTCTTTTCCCAAGCCCCCCACAAACATTAGCAACATCTTTATTGCAGTGCCAGATATTAATGTCACTTAAGGATAATCATTTCAACATTTGGCGAGAGAAGGAAAGTGCATATCCATCCTCTAATACCAATTATCACGGACTGACTCCGAGTCTTGCAATGAAACTATTTTTCATCCGTCCACCCTTTGCCACGATCAAGACTAGCAAGTGTGTCGATTTTACAATCGTCATGTGCTTGTAGAAGATACGGTAGCTACCGCAACTCTGGTTCTTTAGGCGGAACTCCAAGAATTATTGTTTACCACGTTAGAAAATCGAGTCTAAAACTTGAACTATTAACATGAAAAATTCTTTTAAGGATATATTTTTAGAACATAGGTCGAATTCTCCTTTTATGAAAAATCTTGGTATATGAATCTGTAAAAATGGAAAAGCTTCAAAAATCTTTTAGAATGATGACAAAAATGTTAAAACGACATAAAGATAGGTACCTAATTGTCATATCAAATCACATGAAAATATTTCGCAAAATTACTCAACAGATTAAAGACCAGAGAACTCAAGTAAATAATGATATCTTTTAACTCTTATCTATTTTACTCAATCAATTTCCCCTTCTTGAATCACATTTTTGCAATAAAAGCATTTTCTTACATAAAATGTAGCAAGTCAAGTTTGTGAGCCCATTTATGCAGAAAGAAAAACCCGAGTCAAATCTGGTTATGACATGTTCATTACGTTGAAAAGAAGAAAGGAAAAAAAAGGTACATCTTTCTTAATCCTTATCATTCAAAATTCAGAGGTCCAAGTTGATTATTATGGACAGAAAATCTTAAACAAGATCTAAAGGAACATGATTAAGACTGAATAATCAATCTAGTGTTCATTTGTCTCGTCATGAGCCATTGATGAGTAAATTATTTTAACGAACATTCTGTAATATCAAAAGAAGAGACCAAATCTTGCAAGAACAAATTAAAGATAAGGCTGGAAAAAGCATTGATTATCAAAAGCAAAAGGGTAATATTTTGTGTGTTTGAACGTGTACTACTCCGTGCAACGTCCAATAATATACATGTTATGCATTTCAAGATTAGAAGCTTTGACAAATACTTTAGGATTGTTTATGGGCACAATTGTTACAAAATTAAACGCGCATATCACTATAGACAATGAATTGGATAAGATCTAAACCAAAGAATAAGTAGTACATTTTCCAATCCGCCATGTCAAACATGTTCGTATTTACTTTACAAGTCATTAGAGCACATAAGGATCAATCCATTTATGAAAATTATGCAAGTATCAAACATTTAATGAAAAACTAAACCCGAATCAATCATTGAATAAGCATACCCCATTACATATATATCCAAGAACAACATTGATTCCAAAAATCACCAATAGAAAAAGGATAAGACAGGTCTGTTATATTAATTCTTTAGCTTTTTCTTTACTGTTTCTTTTGCACAAATGTGCAAACAGTCACTTTAGTTAGCTCCCTTTACCCCAATTTTACGCACACAATAAACATCCAAAAGTCCCCCCTTATCCACACAAATTCATCATCCTCTCTTTCCTTGTCTTCTTCTCTTTATAAGTAAATCCAACAAACACAGACAAAATCAAAATTTCACAAGTCTGAAACCAAAACACTGGCAATTTGTAACAGTCTAACATGGAATTATTGTCACAAATTTGGTCTTTTCTAGGCCTCCTCACAGTCCTTCAAAACATCTTGCCCGTACAGCTTCTCTCATTTCTGCATTCTATCTACGAATCCCTTCAAGATTTCTTTAACCCATATTCTTACTTCGAAATCCCAGAATTCAATGGCTATAGTGGGATTGATGTAAATGATCTTTACCTCCATGTGAATCTCTACCTCAACTCCATCAACACCTCCACAACCTGCCGCCGCCTCACTCTCTCCCGCTCCAAATCTTCCAACAGAATTTCATATACAGTTGCACCCAACCACACTGTCCATGACTCCTTCAAAGGCCACCACCTCTCATGGACTCACCATGTTGAGGCTGCCCAAGATTCCCTCGATGAAAAACGTAGCTTCACTCTCAAACTTCCCAAGCGCCACCACATGACTCTTCTTGATCCTTATTTGGAACATGTCACTACACGTGGAGAAGAATTTGAGAGAGTCTCACGCGAGCGCAGGCTCTTTACCAACAATGGACACGGTTCTTTCGAGTCGGGGTGGTCCTCCGTGCCCTTCCGCCACCCTTCCACGTTCGACACACTTGCACTTGAGCCAGAGTTGAAGAAACAGCTAACGGATGATCTAATGGCATTTTCTGAAGGCAAAGAATTTTATAATAAAATTGGACGGGCATGGAAACGTGGATATTTGTTGCATGGACCTCCAGGGTCAGGAAAATCTAGCCTCATTGCTGCCATGGCTAATTTTCTGTGCTATAATGTGTATGATCTTGAGCTTAGTAAAGTCTCACACAATTCTGAGCTAAGGGCTTTGCTCATACAAAGTACAAGCCGTTCGATCATAGTGATTGAAGATATAGATTGTTCAATCGATTTAACAGGGGACAGGATAACAAAGAACAGGAGATTACAATCAATGGCTAAAAATAGCCAGCATGGAAGTGACAATGGAGAGGATAACGGGCAGGTGACTTTATCAGGGCTGCTGAATTTCACTGATGGGCTATGGTCATGCTGTGGAGAAGAGAGAGTGATTGTTTTCACTACAAACCACAGGGACACAATTGACCCGGCACTGATTAGATGTGGGCGTATGGACGTGCACGTTAGCCTGGACATGTGCGGCATGCATGCCTTCAAGACCTTGGTGAAGAACTACTTGGGGGTGGACTCACACGTGCTGTTTGATGTGGTGGAGAGCTGCATAAGATCAGGTGGGGGCCTTACACCAGCTCAGATTAGCGAGATCTTATTAAGGAATCGTCGAAATGCTGATGTGGCAGTCAAAGCAGCGATAGCTGTCATGCAAGCAAAGATTTTGGGAGCTGACATGGATATCATCGAGAGCGGCCTTGAATATGATGACATGGCAAAGTCACCAGAGAGCAGAGAGCAGGGCTTGACTGAGTCTTCACTGGAGAAGAAAAGGAAAGAGAAGTCCAATTCTTGGGAAAGTAAAGCTAAATTCCTTCTAAGACTCAAGTCTTTAACCAAATCTGACTCTGGAAGAAGGGGTATTTGATGTTTGAACCCCTCTGGGCTTTAATGTAATTTTAGCGAATAAATTATGAAATTTAATGGTTCGGCTAATCTTGGAGCCATTAAGGGCTTTCAATTTAGACTCCTAAAGTCTTCAAATTTTGAATTTACTAGTTTTGATTATTTTATAAAAACGTTTAGTAAGTTGAATCCTAAATTGGATGAGGCATTTTGAAAACATTCACAATCCAATAATAAAACCACAGTACAAAACATAGCAAAAGTTAGTGTTTCCCAAGTATTTTTCAATTCTGATAACGGTATTGGATAAAGATTCATATATGGACTAAAATTAATAATTTTAAGTCTGTAAAGAATGAAATCAAGTTATAGAGGTCTAAAAAAATCATGTGTACTGAAATTGATAATGCAGCCCATAGAAATGAAGCGAAGAAGTCTTGCAGTCTTATAAACTTTATCAATCAAGTGTTACGATGACTATGAATTAAGTTTCTAAAGGGTAAAAGATCTGTGAAACAAATGGGTAAGTAAATTGAAAAGTGTCAACATATGAGTTCGAACTCAAAGCTCAAGAGAAATAGTCAACTTTTGCAGGGGCACATGTAATAGAGTAGAACTGTAGAAGAGAAACTTCACACACTTATGGGAACTAAATACATTATCAGTGTTGTCGTCTATTAGTGAGAGATTAGGAATATTTATGAGTTTGAGTCGGACTGGTGTTACGATGTGTTCCGTGGTACCTTGGATATAAGGAAAACCTTATTGCCATCACTTATTGCTACTATGTTTAATAGTAAGAAGATTTCTATCAAGCTGTATTTTGCTGTTAAGTAGCATATTAGTGGGTTATGGTTTGCTAACCGTTCTCTGTTGAAAAGTCGAAGATATACGTGTCAACTCTCGGGAAGACGCCCCCACCCCCCACTCCCCAACACACACACACACACAATTGCTTTAATCTTTAAACTGTGAAAACATTTTACTCAGTAATAAGAAAAACAAATAGAAAACACACAGATTAACTAGACAAAAGTGATTATCTGATATGAGTGTTTAATGTAACATTGATCTAGTAATGTCATCTTCCCCTTTATTGTGTGGATCTCAATCGACTATAAATTATTTCTTAGAAAATGTCAACTTCCAAACATTCAACATTGGTTTCTACATTCCAGCCACCTAATGATCAATCTGTTTAATCTCTCATATACGGTCATAACACATAATTGTGCATTTGGTGCCTATCAAAAGAAAGCAATTTGGAATTCCCAGCATCAGTTATGGACACAAGCCATAATCACAACATGAACATACAAAGATAGGAGAATTATGTGAAATGTGAAGTTCAGGAATCAACTCAATTTCAATACTTATGACACATGTTTAATGATTTGAAGAAGAACAAGCGCAAAAAAGACAAATTCTTTCTGAACAATAACCTGTACTAAGAAACTGAAACTGTCCCTAAAATCATGGAATCAATGAAGCTCAAAAACATATGAATGTATTTATGCTAAATTTAAATTGCCGGTTAAATTCAACAAAATCCAGATGACCCACCAGAACTTCAAGACGTTACAACCACTTCAACCTCCATCCGCCGCCGCTGCCAATTCGCCACACTTTTTTTTCGAAACCACTCGGATCCCTAACCCTTCTGAATTGTCGAATTTTGGGTCAGTTAAGGTTAATAAATTAATCAATTACGTCGTAGTTAAACGTCGCTTTGGCCGAGTGGTTAAGGCGTGTGCCTGCTAAGTACATGGGGTTTCCCCGCGAGAGTTCGAATCTCTCAGGCGACGTTCAAGATTCATTTTCCCTTTTCTTTTCAAGTTCAAATTTTTCCCACTAATAATAATGTGCACAAGTGAATAGTCCAACAAATAATATATTATATATTAACCATTATATATATTTTTCTTTTACCATGACCTACACATAGTCTTGTTCTTCTTTTTATAATTTTATGGAGAAACAAAGTTCTAAATTTAAGAGAGTATACATTTTGTATTGACCTGATTAAATTATAAGGTAAAATTTGTCAAATACGCAAACAGTCAACGCTTGTTTTAATTTTATATAGTTTGGTGCATGCTCGAAGGTTGAATTTGGAGTTGGTTTGGATTTGGGGTCAAATTCATTCACACGTATTCAATTCAATAATAAGAAATTGAAACTTTGGCAAGTTGATGTAGGGCGAAAGCGAAGAATCGATGAACATATGCACTATCAAAATTTAATTAATTCCAAACGAATGTGCAGCACGATCATTGTTTAGTTTATGTTGATTTCTAGGAATAATATAAATCTAGGCATCAATAGCTCTTTGAATCGCCCACAAATATAAAGAATTTGGACTAGTTGATTTTATGTATCAAATATCAAGAATTTAAAAGATTGAAAAACTCCAAAATCTATAATATATGTTCAACTTATCGCCATGATGACTTATAAATCTTATTTTAAAAAATACTAGAACCTAGATAAATTATAAACCCCTAGAAAAATACTAAAATTAAAAGTTAATGTAGAATATTAAAAGTCTTTAGTATTCATAATTAATTCGGAATAAACCAAATTAAAATTCGATTATTCTTCAATTGCTCTAAACCAACTTCAATTTAACTCAAAATCCTCCATTTTTTGATTCAAATGTCTCAGACGAGTTAAATTATGAATGATATATACAAAAACTTTGAAGAATACTCTTACCCATTCCTTTGATAATAAAGTGTTAAACTACATTGTATATCGAGATAAATTATATTTTTAATGATTCCTATATCTTGGAAAAATCAAGTGCAATATGGCAGAATACTTTTAATAGGGATCACCTTTGTAAGTATAAAGTGGAGCCGTATCCATGATAATTGTGAAGCTAGAATTCCCTAAAAGCACTTATGAAACCAATAGTTGTTTAAGACCAAAATGAAAACAACAATGAGAACTGAATGCATTAGGAAAGTATTAGTGTAGGTACAATTATCTTGACTTACACCAACGACTGAATAGTTCAAAACATAATGTTCATTGATTATACAAGTAAGTGCAAGTGTATTCTACTAATGAAGGTTCAAAGTCAAAAGTTACATCTCTTGATACTATAACTTACCGCCTATACTCCATTTTAGTGTTTGCATTTTCATTTGCATATTTATTGGTAATTTATATTCATAAAGGGGATTGTTGAAAATAAGCAGAGAAAAGAATTATTTTGATCAATCTTTAAGCCAAATATTTATATGGGCCCTACTATTTGATTTTAGCGGGATAATGGTCGAACACGTTTTACTCCATGAGTAAATGAGTTTGGTATATTTGGATGTATAAAACTATTTCAAAAATGAATGAGAAATGAATGGATAAAGTAATGTTGATAAAATGGAATTCTTGGCATAAATAAATTCAAAAATTTCATATTAAATAGACCACTCGAGCTGTCTTCGGGTGCTAGGAAAGCAATTACTCACTCAAAAAGTTACACGAGAAACTTTCTAGGGCACTTGAGCGGACTGTCTACTAATAGATATATGTATTCAAGAATAGACTGATTTTTATGTTGTGTCTCTCTTTCCAAAATATTTCAACATCTATATATTGGACCCCACTATGTTGTATTTCTTTATATTCAAATTGAAAAACATCCATATCATTATAACATCATAATTCCTATGAAATTTTGCCTCAATTTTTTTTTTTTTTTTTGTTTTTGTAAAAAATGAGTACATAAACACTTTTAGATTCGTTGTTCTTATGATTCGAAGTACTGCAATTATAAGAAGTGGTCATAGAATCCTGGGAGACAGTTGCCAAGACAAATTTTCTTGATATTCTTTTATTATATTTATGTTTCTTTCGGTTAAACTGAAATTGATTTACATTTTGTACTCCTTGGATTTTTCTTAATTTCAAAATTAGTTTGTCTTTAGTTTTTGTAACAGAAATTTCTGTTGTTAATAGTACAATCGATGTTCCTCCCAACTTTCATTCATTCAACCTCCATTCCACATGGAGAGAAACTGGAAAAAATAAGTAGGGTTGATTTCAAAAAATGTTGTTCTATCTTACCGTCCTGAACTTAGCTAAATTTTTTATTGAAGATGCTCATGTTGTGCAAGAAGGGAAAAATAATATGGTATCATTGATTACTTTGGATACATGAAATTATTTTGTTTTCTATGTAAGAATTATATTTTGAATGGATTGGACCATACACTAAATAATGTGTATTGTGCCAAGAAATCTGGTAAAGAATTTTGGGAGTCCTTGTAGAAAAAGTTCAGATTTAAGATACCGGTACAAATAAGTTTATTATAGGCAAGTTTTTAGACTACAAGATGGCAGATTCTAAAATGGTGGTTAGTCAGGTATAAGAATTACATGTTCTTCTTCATGATATTCATGCTAAGGATGTCTCTCAGTGAAACTTTTCAAGTGGTTGCAGTTATTGAAAAACTACATACCATGCGGAAAGATTTCAAGAATTATCTCAAGAACTAATGTAAGGAGATGAATGTTAAAGAACTTATTGTTCGGTTGAGGATTGAAGGAGATAACAATGAGTCAGATAAAAGAATTGGAGGACACATTCTACAAGCAAAGGCTAATGTGGTGAAAACTAATTCAAAGAACAAGAAAATGAAGCATTCTGTAGAATTCTTTAACAAAGGTATTGCTACAATTGTGAAAAAGCAAGACATCACTCAAATGAATGTTGTGAACCTAAAAAACAAGCTCAAGCAAATGTCAGTGAGTTGGATGCATTATCTGATGGAATATCAGATATCAACTTGTCGCTTGTTATTTCAGAATGCACCAACACTGGTAATCCCATGGCATAGTTGGTAGACACTGGTGTTATTCACCATATCTGATAAGTTACAATTCTATTTTTAAAATATTTCACATATTTTGTTCCTTTTTCTGAAATCATTCCTCTTAATTGTGGACAGGAAAATTCATATGGAATTTACCTCCGAAGATTAATGACGAAAGGTCATCATATACTCCAACCTAATATTCGCAAGAATTTGGTGTCTAGTTTTTTACTTAACAAGAATGATTTCAAATTAGTCTTTTTGTTTAATAAGTTTTTACTTGCAAATAACAACATATGCGTAAAAAGTATTTCATTAATTTTATTGATGACTGTACAAGATACTATTATGTATACTCGTTAAAAAGAAAAAATAAGTTTTGGAAGTGTTTAAACACAATAAGAAGGAGGTTGAAAACCTATTTGTCAAACAAATAAAAAAAATTTAGTGATCGAGATGGACAATATGTAGCATCATTTGAGGAATTTTGTTCAGAATATGATATTATATATCAAACTACTGCTCCATATTCATCTCAATCAAATGGCATTGCTGAACATAAGAATTGTACTCTTAAAGAAATGATAAATGCTATGTCGATAAGTTCTGATTTGCCCCAAAATTTGGGGGTTACGCATTCCTTTCAGTAATCATATTCTTAATAATATACCACACAAAAGTAAGGTTGAAATCTCGTATAAGTTACAGAAAAGTCGAAAACCTTCAACAAATACTTAAAAATATGGGATGTGTAGCCAAGGTACAAATACTTAAGTCTAACCAACTTAGGATTAGACCTAAAATAATTGACTGTGTATTTATTGGATATGTAAATAATAGTTGTATATATCAATTCCTAGTTCATAAATTAGAAATTCTTGATGTACATGAATTTACTACAATTGAATCAAGAAATGCTACATTTTTGAAAAAAAAAATTTCTTTGTAAATGAAAATAAGTCTAACCAACTTAGAATTAGACCTGGTGTGTTTGAGCCACATTATTTTGAAATAATGTATTTTGAAATAATAGATTGATGGAGAATGTGTGATTGAAAAAGAAGGAAAATTTATTGATATGATGGAAAATATTATTTTATTGAAAAATGTGTGGTTGAAAATTAGGAGAAGAATTAGAATGAAAAAAAATAATGTGTACCAAACAGGGCTTTAAAATAATTTACTATGTATTTATTGGATATGTAAATAATAGTAGTATATATCAATTCCTAGTTCATAAATTAGAAATTCTTGATGTACATTAAGGTGCTACAATTGAATCAAGAAATGCTACATTTAAAAAAAATATATATTTTCTTTGTAAATGAAAATAAGTAACTATGTTGAGAGTATATAGAATTCAAGGTTCATGATGATAAACTGTTAAAATACCAGTAGACCTAAGTCTACACTTAGTCAAGAATACTGGTGAACTCGTATCACAATGTGTGGATCTACCGTCCCATAGATTAAAGAAAGGATATCTTTTCGAGCTACAAATAATTATCATTGGAATATTAACACATTATAGGAAATTAATATATTACAAATTGTAAGTGTCCACATATAACATATGCAGTCAACAAATTAAGCAGATTTATAAGTAATCCATAAAATGATCATTGGAAGATTAACAAGGATTCTTAAATATTTAAGACACGACGTTAATTATGGATTACATTATTCTAGATATATAATTGTGTTAGAAGGATATACCAATGCAAATTGGATATTCGATACAAATAACTCAAAGTCTACAAGTGGTTATATTTTTATCATTGAAGGTGTAGTCATATCTTCAAAATTCTCAAAGCAAACTTACTCGATCTAAGATAGAATAAGAGTTTATAACTTTTGATAAAGTTGGAGAGTAAGTAGAACGACTTCATAACTTTTTAGAAAACATTCCACATTGTGATAAGCCAGTGTCTACTATTAGTATAAATTGTGATAGTTAGTCAGTTATTGGAAGGGCACAAAATAGTATGCATAATGGTAAATCTTGACATATTCGTCATACACATAATACCATTAAATAGTTGATTTAAAATTGTGTACTCTTTATTGACTATGCTAAATCAAAAGAAAAAATAATGTATCCTCTTACTAAAGGAAATTCGAGAGATTGGGTAATCAACATTAGCAGTAACCCATCCTCGTTGACTGAAGAGGCCAAAATCTTGGTTCTATGGAATAACTAAGTTATGAATAATTTAGATGAGCACTTTGAAGGATACTCCTACCCATTCCTTTGATAATAAAGTGCTAAATTGCATTGTATATCAGGAAAAGTTGTACATTTAGTAATTCTTATGAGAATTTTGAGGCATGAATTCTGTAAAAGCTTATGAAACCAAGAGTTACTAAAATAAATACAACCATGAAAACCGAATGTATTATAAAAGCTATAATGTTGGTACAATTATCTTGAGTTATACCAACGATTGAAATGTTCAAGATATCATATTCACTAATTAGTAAAGTAAGTCCAAATGTATTCTACTAAGGAAGGTTCAAAGTCAAAAGATATATCTCCTGAAACTATAGCTTACCGTCTGTACTCCTTTTAGGGCTTGCTTTTTCACTCGCATATGTATTAGTAATTTTCATTCATGTAGGGGACTGTTCAAAATAAATTGAGAAAAGAATGATTTTGATTAATCTAAAACCAAATATTTTCATGGGTCCCATTATTTTATTTTAGTGAGACAATGGTCGACCATATTATACTTCGTGAGTAGATAAGTTTGGCATATTTGGATGTCCAAAATTTTTTTCAAATGAATGCAAAATTAATGGATAAAGTAATGTTGATAATTCTTGGAATAAATAAATTCAAAATTTCCATATTAATTAGATAGCTCGAGCGGCCTTCTGGCGTTGGATAAGTGGTTAGTTACTGAAAAATGATGTTCGAGCGATTTTCTCGAGCGATCGAGCGACCTATCTACGAATAGATATACCTATTCAGGAATATGCCTTTTTTCAGTTGTGTCTCTCTAACCACAACCTTCCAATTTTTATATATTGGACCCCTCCATGTTGGACTTATTCATATTCAGATTGAAAAACATCCTTATTATTATAAACATCATAATTTCCAAGAAATTTTGTATCAAACTTTTCTTTATTTTCATTAAAAAGGAGTAAAAAGCAATTTTCGATTTGTTGCTCTTGTGATTTGAAGTGTTGTCATCATAAGAAGAGGTCGATATATCTTGGGAAGGAGAACTTACATAAATATCTATAATTTTGGGGTCTTATTAAAAAATCATGAAAACATGGGCAAAAATAAGAAGCGATTAGCAACTCAAAAATTTGAATTCTCCAAGCTCCAAATCAAACAAAATCAAAATCATAATAGGAAATCTTGCATAAATCAAGTCCAAACAAGATCAAGGGCTACTTCCACTATCTTTTCTTCAAAGTTTTCTTTTCCTAATCTGTAATAATCAATCCAAATCTACAAGTTTGTGTATTTCTGACTTTTGATTCATTTATTTCAAATTTTTGTTTGATTTTGATGTTGTTAAGATTTTATTGTTCTAGTACATATGAGATTTCATCTTACATTAATTACTTTTAGTTAGTATTTATTAAAATTCAGATTTATAGCAATTTGATTGAGTTAGTATATATGAAAAATAAACTTTGAATCAATTCAAGTGATTCATTTAAGGTGTTTGAAAAGATGTAAATACAATTATGAGGATGGAAAAAGTCATATTTTCTATCTCTTCTTCTTCTTCTTCTTTTTTTAAGAAGGTCATAGACTATCTCATTTGAATTTTATTGGATCAATTATAAGATATGTATACATGTGTTTTTGTGATTTTATAAAAATTACTTATTGGTGGAATTTAAATTAAAAAGTAAGATAATGCAACATTTTATTTTACTTTCTCATTGGTGGAATTTAAAAGTGATATATCCTACCATCACACTATTTCATTTTATTCTTTTTATAGATATAGATAAAATTAATGTCTTCAATTGTTATGAAGGCAAATAAGAACTAGATAATGAATGTAAATGACTGGAATTGTTGTTCAAATAGATTGAGGTTGAAAACAGACTTGGAAAATGAATAAAAAATATTTGTAGTGATCGATGTAGAGAATATGTAGCACCATTTGAGGAATTTTGTTTAGAATTTGGTATTATATATCAATTTTGTGCTCCATATTCACTTCAATCAAATGGAATTGTCGAACGCAATCGTATTCTTAAAGAAATGATGAATGCTATGTCCATAAGTTCTGGTTTATCCCAAAATTTGTGGAGGAAGCAATACTTTCAGCTAATTATATTCTTATTAAGATACCACAAAAAAAGTAAGGTTGAAACCTTGTATGAGTTATTGATAGGTTGAAAACCTACATACATATAATTAAAATTGTGGGGGTGTTTAGTCAATGTACAAATACCTAATCCTAAACATGTTAGAATTGGATCTAAAACAATTGATTGTATATTTATTGGATATGCAAATAATAGTAGTACATATTGACTCATGGTTCATAAATTAGAAATTTTTGATATACATGAAGGTACAATAATTGAATCAAGGACTACTGCATTTTTTAAAATATCTTTTCTTGCAAAGGAAAAGAAATGAGTTCACAACAACAAATTTTTAATACTGCAAATGGGTATCATCAATATGATAAATAACCAAAGCATAGAAAAAAGAAGAAAATATCTAAAATATTTGGACCAGATTTTCTAACATATTTACTAGAAAATGAATCAAGGACGTTTATCGAGGCAATGTCTACTCCAAAAGCTTCATTTTTAAAAGAAGCCATCAACAGTGAAATTGGATCCATTATGGAAAACCATAGTAGGGAATTGGTTGATCTCCCACCTGAAATAAAGCTTTAGGCTATAAGTGAATTTTCTAAATGAAGTAAAATTTTGATAGATCAATTGATGAATATAAGGATATATTAGTAGCCAAGGGTATGGACAAAAGGGAGGCATTTACTTCTTTTATATGTATTCACCAAGTACAAGAATTACATCTATTCGAGTGTTAATTGGAATCGTTGCATTGCATAATCTCAAAATGCATTAAACGGATGTAAAGACTACATTTCTAAACGGTGAGTTGGAAGAAGAAATATATATAGAATAACCAAAAAAGTTTGTAGCTCCTGGAAAGGAGAAAACTGGGTATAAACTTGATAAATCATTTTATACATTAAAGCAAACGCCTAAGCAATGTCATGAAAAACTTGACAAAACTATGTTTTCAAATGACTTTAGAATTAATGAATGAGAAAAATATGTATATGTCAAAAGCACACCAAATAAATATATGATTGAATATCTGCATGTTGATAATATGTTAATTATGGATAATAACTCTAGAATTATCATGACAACCAAGAAAATGTTAATAAAATATTTTGACATGAAAATGGGCATAGCAGATGTCATATTATGGGTTAGATCTCTAAGACACTTGAATGATTGTGACTATCTCAGTCTCACTATATCGAGACTATACGTAATACATTTAAGGCACATGATAATAATCCGGCTAAAATACCAGTAAACCTAAGTCTACACTTAGTCCAGAATATTGATGAACCTGTCTCACAATTGAAACATTCACGCATTATAGACAGTTAATGTTTTACGAATTGCACGTGGCCACATATAACATATGCAATCAACAAATTAAGCAGATTCACAAGTAATCAAGAAATGATCACTGGAAGCCATTAGTAAGGGTTCTTATATATTTAAGACACATCGTTAATTATGAATTACATTATTCTAGATATGGCGTTGTGTTAGAAGGATATAACAATACAAATTGTATAACTCAATGAATTACATAATTCTAGATATAGAGTTGTGTTATGTTATGACTTACATTATTCTAGATATTGTGTTTTGTTTTTACAATTGAAGGCGGAGTAATGTTCTGAAAGTCTTCAAAGTAAACTTGTGTAACTCGATCTACGATGAAATATAAGTTTTTAGATTTAGATAAAACTTGAGAAGGAGTTTAATGGCTTTGTAACTTTTTAGAAGACATTCGATGCTGGGATAAGTCGTGTCTACTGTTAGTATAAATTGTGATAATCAATCGGCTATTAGAATGTCACAAAATAATATGTATAATGGTAAATCTCAATATATTCATCATAGATATATTACCATTAAGCATTTAATTTAAAATAGTATACTCTCTATTGACTATGTAAATCAAAAGAAAATATAACAAATCCTTTTACTAACGGATTATCAAGAGATAATTTATACCATCTATCAAAGGGAATGAGCTTGAAGCCTATTGATTAGAATCGCGATATTATAACCGTATTAACTGAAGATACCAAGATCTTGGTTAAATGTGACAATTAAGTTATGAATAATTCAGACGAGTACTTTAAAGAATACTTCTACCCATTCCTTGGATAATAAACTGCTAAACTGCTTTGTATATCAGGATAAATTATACTTTTAATGATTATTATATCTTGAAAAAATCAAGTGTGGTATAGTAGAATACTTTTAATAGGAGATCACTTTTGTAATTGTGAAGTCCCCATCTATAAGAGTTTGAGGCTAGAATTCTCTAAAAGCATTTTTGAAACCAAGAGCTGTCCAGGGAATAAATGACACAACTATGAGAACCGAATGTGTTAGCGACAATTATAATGTAGGTACAATTGTTTTGACTTATACCAACAGCTGAACGAGTTAAGATATCATGTTAATTGATTAGCCAAGTACGTCCAAGTGTATTCTACTAAGGAAGGTTCAAAGCCAAAAACTACCTCTCCTAATGCTATAACTTACCATCTATACTCCTTTTTATTCTTTGCATTTTTATTTGCATATTTATTGATAATTTACATTCATGTGGGAGATTGTTCGAAATAAGTTGAGAAAAATGATTTTGATCCATCTATAACCAAATATTTAATGGGTCCCACTATTGAATTTTAGAAGGACGATGGTCGAACACGTTCTACCACGTAAGTCGATGAGTTTGATATATATTTGGATGTCTAAAACTATTCCCTAATGAATGAAAAATTAACAGATAAAGTAATGTTGATAAAATGGAATTCTAGGAATAAATATATTCGAAATTCCATATTATATAGACAGCTCGAGCGGCTTTTTAGAGCGTTCGAGCGGCCTATCTACGAATAGGCATACCTATTCAAGAACACGCTAATTTTTAAGTCGTGTCTTTCATGCCACAACCTTTTAACCTCTATATATTGGACCCCCCCCCCCCCCCCCCCCCCCCCCNCCCCTTTATATTGGCCCCCCCCCCCCCCCCCCCATGTTGTATTTATGCAAATTCGGATGGGAAAACATCTATATCATTATAAACATCATAATTTCTTGAATCAAGCTTTTCTTCCTTTTCATAAAAAAGTAGTACAAAAACACTTTCTTGTTCGTCGTTCTTGTGATTCGAAGTGCTATAATCACAATAAGAGATCGTTATATCTTGAGAAACGATTGTCGTTCCATCGTCGACATCTGTGCAAGGCAAAAAGCAAAATTTCTGTTTCTCATCAAATCTTGTATCCATCTAACCTTCATTCCATTTTCTGTTTTTTTTGTTCATTTCAAAATTCAGGTAAGCTTGTGCTATCAATTTATAGTTATTAAAATAAAAGAATATCATATCAGGCATTTTTCCCATCATGTCCCCACCAATAATAAACACAAGCAAATAAAAGGCAGGTCTTGGTGCAATTCTGTAGAATGAAATGGATACAAGGGACGAAAAGGAAAGAATAGAAAATTATATTGCAATATCCCACTGAAAGGAAAGAATAGATTCTGCAATATAGGATTGTGTAAAATAAGAGTAGTACCAAAGGCAGCACCTTCTATCAAAAATGGAAAGAGGCCTAACCACAGAAGGAAAGACTTTCATATGAGACGAGCCTAATCACTAGTCTAGGGGCATATTTGTAACCGAACGAAAGCCTTAAGTCGATTGGGGCGAAAACTCCAAAACTAGGGTTCCATGGGGGGATGAATGGAAAACCGCCTTTAAGACGAGGGATGGGACTTTGCGCGAAAACAATGAGGGATTGAAATAAAAGCTAACAGGGAAAGCAAGTTCATAACATGTTAATTTCTACTCGATTGAATTTTCTTTGTTTTTCATTTTTCATCTATGATAGATGTTAATATGTTAATTTGTCACGATTATTGTGATCTTTATGTTGTGCTAAGTTGCTAGTGTTGACTATTGAAAATTAGTGCCAAGGGAAATAAAAAATAGAGAGAAATAGGTAGAGAAAGTGGGGGACTAAAATTCAAAGGGTTGTTTATTTCTAGTTTAAAAATTGAAAAGCTTAAACGGTGTTATCTTTAATCTTTTCAACTCTTTCAATGTATTGTCTACAGTGTTTAAGACTACAAATTTACTGGTTTAGTTTATCGTTTCCTCTAATATAGTCTCATGATTTATTTTTTCCTTAAGATTGGAAGAGCTTTTAATGTCGTGGGCGACTACTTTCCCCCTCCCCTAGGCCCTATCCTACGATCCGTTTGTAGTGTACATTCCATTGATTTTCTATTAGCTTACATTCGTGTATTAGTAATTTTAGTAATTCGTTGGATGAGATAATGATGATGGTGCTAAAAGGTACTAACATAATTGGGATGTTTTAAGTGAACCTACTGATTTTTCTCACCAACAATCTTATATAAAAAATGTGGAACATTTGGTATTTTTAATTAGTTAGATACATAATTAATGATTTTTGGTTGTGCCTATTTGATTATAAAAAGGCACGAACAATTATTTATTTATCTCACTGTTGTAAATTTTGCTTTTGGAATTTCCGGTCCTTTTTTTTTTTTTCAACAATTCAATAAATTCTATCACGTGTATGTCAGATTTAATTTTAATCAAAAGCTCTATATGTCCGTTTGACTTGACTTTTGAGAAGGAGAACTTTAAAAAAATACTTATAATTTTGGGGTCCTTTTAAAAAATCATGAAAAACATATGCTAAAATAAGATGCGATTAACAACTCAAAATTTTAAATCTTCCAAGCTCCAAATCAAACAAAATTGAAATTATAAAAGCAAGTCTTGCACAAATCAAGGCCAAACAAGATCATGGTGATATTGATGAAAACGGAATGGTGCAATTTTATAGTAGTTGGGTGCTTTTTTTTTCTTTTTTTTTTTTTTTTTT
>CAIGRP010085995.1:0-33818 GCA_903798385.1 Fraxinus cuspidata | reverse complement strand
TTTTTTTTTTTTTTTTGTAGCTGAGTGCCATTGTAATTTGATCATGGTGATATTGATGTAGTTTCTTGCAAATTAGTCATTCCTCAATTCATTTATAGCATTATATTATTTTAAACAAATTTAAATGGCACATACACGTTTTAAACTATAGATTGCCTTTTTATATGCTTTAAATATGTTATGTAACAATATTTGTTGCCCTTTGTTTATTATTGAAGTTGTATGTTATAGTATTTGATTTTGATAATTAATAGAGTAATATATTTCATACTTTTGTTGAATTGCAGATATGGACCCTGAAGCAATGATTATCATTTGTTATTTTGTTGAATTTGAAAAGAGTGATTAAGGTGGATGGATTTGAAAAATAGATAGGGAATGATATAGACATTACAACAAATTTTTTGTAGCAAATTTTTTTTTCATATATGGAGTTGCATAAGGAAGTCTAAAAAGTGGTTAAGGCTGATTCCGTTATGTATGACATCGAGATGAAATTTCTTGTACCCGACATGGCAAAATTATCAATTCCGCCAATGAAGATTAATTGCGATATTGATGTTGGTTGGTTTCTCTCTTTGCATGACCAAGTTTGAACAATATTGGTAACTATGATAACAACACTTTGTTTAGACCAAAATGACATCTAGTAGTTTTAAATGTATGCTCGACGTTTTTATTCATTTAGTGTTTGTTCATGTTCATTCACGTTTGTTATGGATGGACGAATGTTAATTGCTGATTTTAATCTTGAAATTCTGATTATTTTTTATAAATTCTGATATCTATTTTGATCAGATTTTTGGTAACTTTGACAGCAGTACTGTTTGTTCAGACCAAAACGACATCTAGTCGTTTTAAATGTATGGCTGATGTTTCTACTCATCTAGTGTTCGTTTCGATTCATTCACACCCGAAACCACATGAAAGTTTAGGGATAAAAGTTTTAAATATATTTCAACGTAGCTATCGACACATTTGTTCAAACTATAGTGAGTCACTCCATAATCCAGTAGGAAAATACACAACACTAGCAATAAAGAAAAACGTAAGTAGCAAGTATAGTATCTGAAACAGAGCACGTGCAGTCGTTCAATGTGTACTAATCGTGTATGATGTTTCAAAGAATATTTAACTAGTTTTAGAGTGAAATCAATATCCAAAGTGGCATCTAGTCATTTTAAACGTGATATTTAAGGGGTAGAGTATACAAAACATAGTATGTGTAATCATTCAATATGTACAAATGAAATCAAAACCCTGTTACCCAAAACGACATGTAATCATTTTACAAGTCTGAATGTCGTTTAAGGTATACAAACTATAGCACGTCTCCCACTGAAATCAACCCATCACCTAAAATAGCACATGAACGTTTTAATCGTATGACTACAATTTTTCTAATTCAGTGTTCAGTTCACATCATTTTCACTCATTTAGCCCAGACAAGTCATCTATGATATTCACAATACTTGTTCCGTAGTGAAATCAAGATCTCATGACCCAAAACGTCATGTTGTAGATTTAAACGTATAGCTACCATTTTCCATATTGGGTGAATTTGTGTATTTAATAATACAATCTATTTTTTCATCGTATAAATATACAAGCTGTCATAAAGACTACAACTCCGTTTAAACCATAACTGCTACAATATTTGAATAAAACATTCATACAATAGAAAACATTTAATAAAATTTCATAGCAACACTGATCACCATCCATACACGTGTTCTGTAATCAATCATCCCTAATCAATCATAAAAACCAATACTAACTAGACAAAATCTGCATCAATGAACATGTTTTCCAACTAAATTATATAAAATACTACCATCTAAGCAAAATTAGCATCTAAGTCCTATATCCTTCGACCACATAAAATTGAAAAATATACAAATAAAACAATTATGGATCAAAAGGCACAACAAAAAACTTCAGCAGCTAGTTTCTTCTTTCAACATTCAATCAAGTCATCAAATATAAGTTTCACGTCTAATCCGGCCTACAAAAGTTCTATAAACTTGATAGTGTATAGTCCGCAATCTCCCTTGCAAAGATATTTGCAATAGTAAATATAACATATATAGTATCAAAGCAATGAAAATATAAAGAAGGTTAAATATGGATTATTTACTCTTTGTTTTGTTGTGGAACATCTATATGTCAATGCCAATCAAATTACTTATGTAGATAATTTTCTCCAAACAACAAATTTTCCTTCATCACTCGAAGAATCACCTTCACAAATGGCCCATGACTTTTTGTAATTTTCAAAAATGTGTGTAACTCTTCTTGCTGTCGTATACCTATATAGTTCGCTTGGCAATGTCCACTTTAAGTGCAATCTAGTACTTCATTTCCACATTGCAAGTAATATACAATAACGTACAAGAATCCCATTGCTTGCTCCTCTCTAGACTTTACCATATATGTATCTTGACATATTTTTCAACCATTTAAAGTCATATATTAGCTTTTTTTTATTTCGTATGCAGCTCAAAATCTTGAAACCTCGTATTGCACATGTTAGTGAAAGCACAATCTAAAATTGCACAATCTCGTGCGAACACAATAGGATGTTTCTTCGTTCGTACCCTCATAAAGTACAATGCTATGTCAATGGGTTGCAAATGTTTACAACCATTTAAGAATTAAATGAAGTAGGAGCACAATATAAAATGCTAGAAAATTTACATCACTACTAAGCCATGCATGTTGCTTCTGAACATCACTACACGTTCACTGCATAAAACAAATAACATAAACCTATATTGCAATTTCACAAAAATAATTACACTAAGAATAGCTACCGTCAATACATTAACCAACCAATTCTCTAAGGCATCTGCCTTAGCCAAATCTAGCTCTCGAAATGGGTCAAATATGTTGACATTGTCAAGCTTCCTCCTCTTCTCTGGATTTGTAAAAAGAGATTGAAGAATGAGTGACATTTTCTTACACTTTTATAATATGTTATGCCTTTCTTACACTTTTTAAAGTATTTTTTCACGAGTCTATCATTATTTATAATATGGGCTTTCCACCAATTGAAAATTAGATCTCATTCTATTTTTTGGTTACAATCATCCTCACTACAAGCTGGTGGACTAGTTGGGCTGAAAAAGGTATACGCTTCTTTTGATAGAGTTGTCCCAAAAGATTCCATGAGCATCTCTCGGTGAACATCATATAACATCTCTCGAATATAGTCGAGTTTTTTAAGGAAGCACTTCTGTGAAGGTCTACCTTTAATTCTATCTTTAGCAGGAATCACATACTCAAATGAGTGTTCCATTTCTACAATAAAAATTATAAAACGATCATATTAATTAATCAATGAACAAATATAAAGAATTAAAGTAATGTCAAGTGATACTTATTACAATTCATTTTCAAAAACAGATAAACTGCAAGGTGACATTTTTAGAATTACATAAACGATAGGATGTCATTTTCAGAACTAAATAAACTTTAGGATACCATATTGGAAAATTCAGCAACTACCATATCAAATATCACAAGCTCAACCAAGTAAATGCAATTTACATCATGGAAAAACATGCAAAATACTATCATATATTAATTACAGTAAAATATCACAATCTTTTATTATTCTACCATGTTTCATTTCATGCAAACATCTTGAATCCAACACATCTCACTAGAGAAAGCCATATTATAGGAGAAAAAATAGCTCATCCATATCTCAATGATAAGCAAATACCACAATACATTGTAAGTGTCTAGCAAAGAATAGGTAAAAGGAAGTATTCCATGGAACTTTAAGAAAAAGAATGAGCTCAAAATCTCATATCTTATCTCTCTGCATAATAAGCAAAGTCCAAAACCTTAAAGAAGACATTTGGTTAAATAACACAACATAGTGCCAATTTGCTAAGACTTTAATGATATTACAGAATATCCATTTCATTACATTAACATTGCAACTATTATGACATTTAAATATTTTCAGCAAGTAGATACTTAAATACCTAATTTCACACAACAAATTTTATTAAATTGCCATCTTTGCTTCCAATGATCAACTCGACACTAATTAGAATCCAAAAGAATCATAGGTTGCCGGGAAAATATTTTTTTTCAGTCAAGAAGCAAAAACCCTCAAACAATAGGTGTAACATAACAAGAAGACAATTGTGATATTTCATTTTCTGGGAAAAAAACAACAATTTGCCACAATTTCATCACGTAATTTCTTCATAGGAGCAAGTATAGGTTTCGTGAAAATGCATAATCGTGTGTAGCCTCAAACGGGAGTAAGTCATATTTACAACAAAAGCAGACATAAAGCAAATTCAAATTCAAATTCACATGTGGTGCTATTTACCCCAAGTCTGCTTATAAGCCCATTTGTATTTGTTCAATATCTCACACTCAGAATACTACACTACATATTGTTTCCCAATTTGCTTATAAATCTACATTATGAAGAATAAAACAAAGAAATAAAATATTTTCACAACAAGAAGAAAGTTGAATTTGTAAGTAATTTTTCGTATAATTCAAAGCAACAATGAAAAATATAAAGAGAAAATCGAGTTCCAAAACTTAATCACTACATATAAGAAACATGAATAAAATAAAGGTCTAAATAAGCCCACCCTATCAGTATAATTCTTGCTGGCACAAATTTCTCCAAAAAAATCGCATAAAATCGTAGTAAAAATAAAAAATTGAGGAAACATTCATACATGAGGATAGCCCACTATGAAATTGATTCTTAGAAGTGGTTGTTCACGTATGGGTGCTTTTTCACGAGTTTTGGTTTTATCAATCTTAGAAAATGGATGAAAACTTCGTACCAAATTCCTCCTTTCGCTCACGAAGATGAAGACAACCGATTTTGAATTGTAGAAGGGTTTGGAGATGACGAAGCTACGAAGAGAAAATAAGAAAGCTTTGGGGATCGTGAAGCGAAAGATTTTGGATTTTGGATTTTGGGAATTCAATTGATTTGAGAAAATGGGGAATTAGGTTTTCTAGGGATGTTGAATAAAAGCACATTAGATATCTTATAAATTATGATTTAAAATATTTATTTTAAAAATATTATTCTGGTCGAAGGCTAAAATGCCAAGTGTATTATCAAATAGGCGATTTGACCCAATTACCATATTAATATATATAATAAAAATCAACTTTGAATCAATTCAAGTGGTGCATGTAAGATGTTTGTAAAAATATAAATACAATTATGAGAAAGAGAAAGAGAAAAGTAATATTTTCTATCACATTTTTTAAAGGACACAAACTATTTCATTTGAATTATTTTGGTTCAACTAAAGAGATGTATACATGTGTGATAATCAATTATGAATATAAATTTAAACCTTGCTTTATATTAAAAAAGTGAGATAATGCAACACTTTATCTGACTTTCGCATATGAATTATTGTGGTGGAATTTAACGTGGCATATTCTATCACTTTTTATAAAATAAAATAAAATAAAAATTCACACTATTTCATTTGTATTTTTTTTTTGTAGATATGTATAAAATTAACGTCTTATCTATTATGGAGGCAATGAGAACAAGATAATGAATATAAAAGTAACAAAATGACTAGAATTGTCTACCTAATAAAATGCACATGCAACTGTTGAAAATTTAATTAACATGCATTTTAAATAATGTTCCAATTTCCACCAGAGATCTTTCTTGTATTTAGAAAGAAAATGATATAGAAATTATGCATTAGTTGAATTTTGAAAATTCATTTGTTTATCTTGAAAATAAACTATCACGATCTGCAATCCACTGCTGTTCAATCTCCAATAAAAGTCCACACGGGAAACAGGAATGAGAGAATTGGATTTCTCTTTTCTTGTGCTAACAAAATTATGAGTTGTCTTATATTTTCTCAATCCTAATATCTTATTAATTGAAGTCCGAGTGGGTTTGACCCAACACTTAAACTTAATCCAATCCAATGTTTAATTAATGTAGCCCATTAATAAGTAACCTAATAATGAATTGTCCAACACTTGTCAATTAATTAATTAATATATTTTATTCTTCTACTTCTCCTTTTATGTGTGACTCATTAATTTCTCGATCACGATACCTAACCACGTGAATTATTATTTTAATATAATCAAAATAAATTATCATTAATTCACTTGAATTAATCTATTCATATTCGTCATCATAAATTGATATCTAACAATGTATCAGTACAACACATGAGACGAAAAATGTCAAGTGGTATGACATACCAAACTTGTTCATTTACTGTGAAACTAGAATTCATTCGTCAGTATAATCCGATCAATTACTAGATATGAAGTACGTCAATCTCGATTATCGATCATATCTTTCATCCCAATATTAAGTCAATATAAGTGGAAAATTCTTTTCGACTTATGAGTACAACTTGGCCAAAGATTTTGTTATCAGGTTAGCTAAATGACATGTAGATCATAATTTCTTACTATCTAAAAGTGATAATATTTTATTGATAATTCACAACTTTCATGTGATTCTTCACATACCTGAGCGATGTCGTTTAACGATTTTGGTATAGCAACATCCAATATCACCTAAGTATGACCGTCTCTATATAAGACACTATGATGACCTCAAATTATAGATCAATTACACTATCGAAAGTTAGAGATTAATCACTAAAACTCAGATAGTTATCCATGTGGAATCTTTCCAACTGATTTCCAATGTTTTGTACTTTAACAAAATATTCAAGTGTTTATTTAAGAGTCACTACATTTTAATTTGTGAGAAAAGCGAGAAATCCAATACGTGATGATCAAACTGTAATTAAGATATTCGTATCTCATTATTACTTAGAGCCATGGATAATCAAGATTCAGTTATAGGTAATTTGTCTTTGACAATCACGACTCTATGTGATAACCAGTAACTACAACTTGAATCTTCTAATTTTATTAATTTAATATATTAGAAAATAAATTCAATTAAATAATAGATCTTACCAAAATATAAAATACATTTATTATATTAAAAGTATTTATAACCTAAATTTATTGGACCTACATCACACCACTTACAACAACAATATTTTTTAAAACGTAAGTCATTCTTTTGTTAAAAAACGACAAATTATGTCACTTTTTGACACTATTAAAAAGAGATTAAGTTGTCATTGTTATCATTGATATGCAATTTCGTCAATGGAACAATGGTGTGTCCTTATATTTACATATAAGCTAAATTTGGCAAAATTTTATTAAATTCAAAGTGTATGCCACTTTTTGTTAAAGAGTTGATATATCATGTCACTTATTATTATTATTATTATTATTATTATTATTATTATTATTATTATTAACAACGATCAATCATGTTAAAAACGAAAAGAAAAACTATTAAAAGAAAATTGGCGAATATTCAAAAAAGTAACTAAAATTCAAAAAAGTGACAAAATTTCAAAAGAAAGTGACAAAATCAATTTGTGGGCCTTTTTAGGTTTCAGGGTTTTGGACATAATTAGTACGGGAATTTGTAGTTCTAATTAGTTTTAATGGCATTAAAATTAATTTGTTAATCACAATGAGTTGTGATTGTGAAATACAAATTATATATGACTGAATTTTAAATCATCTATGGTCGTATGTAATAACGAGATACGGATATCGTTATTACGGATAGACCATCACGTGTGTCATTTCTTACTTGTGAAGTAAGTAGCTGATCTCATAAGCTAAACTGTGATGACATTTAAATGAACACATTGATATTTTGTTATAGAATAAAATATTGGAGACCCACTGAGAGATTCCACATGAATAACTATTTGAGTGTCAGTGATTAATCTCTAACGTTCGGTAGCGAAATTGGTCTTTTGACTTAAGGTTATTATAGTGTTTTATATGAGGACAATCATACTTTGGTCATATTGGATGTAACTCTACCAATGGTTGCTAATACGGCATCATTCATGTATGTCAAGAATCATATGAAGGTTGTGAATGATCCAATAGAAGATTCATCCATTTTAGATAGTAAGAGATTATAATATACATTTAATTCAATTAAGTTAATAACGAAATCCTTGACCAAGGTGTATTCATAAATCGAAAATGAGTTTTCGGCTTACATTGACTTAATAGTGGTTTGAAATATATGATCGATAATTGAGATTGACACATATTCATATCTCATAATTGGTCGGATCATATTGACGAAAAAATTATAGTTTCATGGTAAACGACAAGTTTGGTTTTATCATATTACATGACATTTACCGTCATATGTATTGCCCGACACATTGCTAGATGTCAATTTGGGACGACGAATGTGAATTGGTGATAAATTTAAAAAGGGTATTTTAATTTATCAATTTTGATTAGATCAAAATAATAATTCATGTTGTTAGATATCGTGATCGGGAACCTGATGATGTGTCACACATAAAAGGAGAACTAGAAGAATAAGATTCAAATTAATTGATCAACAAGTATTGTACAATTAATTAATTGGGTTACTTGTTAATATGTCCGAATTAATTAATTAGATTAATTAATGAGCAAATTAGGCTCAGTAGCCTAAAAAAATTAACCAATTTGATTTATACTCTTTTAATTAATTAAATCCTTTAAAAACGTAATTAATACGTTATAAAAGATTATTTCTTCCAAGTCTCTAGCACTCTAATATTTCTCTAGTGCTTCATTTTTATCTCGGCCGCCATAGCCTTCAACATCCCCAGGCTCCTCAGAAGATTCCCGAAATTCATCAATTTTAACGATCTTTTGACCAAAAATGCTCCCTCCACTGACATTAACCGATGGAAAACCATTACCATTTTGGCAGTGTCTAATAATGCACTCAGAGATCTTATGTGGAAGTGAAGGAGGTCCAGAAGAGTATTTTGAGCAACCATGTGGTGTTAGATTATTGTGAAACCTTGAAACTTCAGAAATTGAAAAACAATATGTCCTTGAGGGTCGAGTCGAGAAAAAGGCAATCCTACCCTTCCCAAAATGCTAGATTCGCAAATTTCATCTGGTTTTAGGAAAATGGAAAATCTAGTTTGGTAAGGAGTGAAGTGGAAGATTTTCTAGCAACATTCAAGCTTGGGTTTGACTAGGTTGATCCCAAATATCATGGCGTTGCTTGATGGTTTATGTAAAGATGGGTTTGTGCAAGAGGCAATTAAACTTTTTAGGTTAATGCGTATCTGAAAGTGGTTGTCTACACTACTGTAGTGGAAGGCTTTTCCAAGGCACGGAAGCTTGGAGATGCAGTGAGAATTTTTAAGAAAATGTAGAGTAATGGGATAATTTCAAATGTATTTAGTTATGAGGTTTTGACTCAGGGGCTTTGTAAAGGGAAGATTGAAGATGTTGGAGGACACCTATGTGGTTTGCATTAAAATGTTGGAATAATGTCACTGTTCATTAAAATGTGTCCTTTTTCTAGTAGCCTTCTAAACAAATTCCAATTATATATTGCTGCATTCTCAGCAGTTGCTCCGTTTTCATCCTGATCACCTTTTGACGGTCAACCTCTGATATCATCACTTATATCCCTTCATACCCCATTTTAGACATGGCAAATATTACAGCATCCTACTTTTTTTATGACCCAGGTGTCCAAATTTTGTTCGACTAATCCTGAAGAGTGACGGTCTTCCCCCCGATTCCTTACCAGGGTTAATCCGGTTGCGATCACAATTTATACACACTTGGGCCAGACATTTGGCGGTTCTCCTCCAGAGGACCTCTGC
Source organism: Fraxinus cuspidata (assembly GCA_903798385.1). Taxonomy (NCBI): domain Eukaryota; kingdom Viridiplantae; phylum Streptophyta; class Magnoliopsida; order Lamiales; family Oleaceae; genus Fraxinus; species Fraxinus cuspidata. The sequence continues at coordinate 24,087 of CAIGRP010085995.1, read as the reverse complement.
TTTCCAACATAGATGTTGTCTTCCAACATAGATGTTACCTTCTAGCTATCGTGGGGATTCGAACATTTGATACTCCGTAGAAAACCCTCCTACTTTATCACTACGCCATGCCCGTGGGGACGTCCTACTTGTGCATATAACATGTTGTCATAATGTAACTTTGTGTTAGGGTTAATTATTCCTGAGTTGAGGTTGAAAAGCACATAATCTAAAGAAATCTATTGGGATCATCTTTGTAAGCAAAATAAAGGTATGCATTGTTTATTTTCTATCATTTTTTTAATTGTTTGTTACTTTAAAAAAAAAAAAACTTATGTTACTTTTTTCAGATACAAAAATCATTTTTTAATAAAAGTGACATATAATGACACTTAACTTTAAAAATTGACACTATATAGTAAAAAAGTGATATCTTAAGGTTTTGATCGATGTTTTGTTACTTTTTTTTTTTAATGTATGTCACTTTTTCGAAATTTCTATCGTTTTTTTATTGTATGTTACTTCTTTTTAAAATTTATGTCAGTATTTTAGTGACAAATATAGGTTTTGATTGTTGTTTTATCAATTTTTGAGTGTTTGTCAATTTTTTATTTTCTATCATTTTTCAATTCTTTTGAATTTTGTCATTTTTTTAGTCTTTGTTATTATTTTTATTTTTTGTCACATTTTTAAAATTTATGTTACTTTTTTGGATTCTTGTCTTGTAACATTTTTTTTAAAAAATTTTCATTACTTTTTTTTAGTGTTTGTCACTTTCCTGAAATTTCTTTATCTTTTTGAGTGATAAACATCATTTTTGTAATAAAAGTGACATTGTGTGTTATTTTGTCACTTTTTAAAGTTAAGTGTCACTTTTAATATTTTTTTGAGTGACAAACATCAATTTTTAATAAAAGTGACATTGTATGTTATTCTGTCACTTTTTAATATTAAGTGTTACATTTCAATTTAAAAAGTGACACTTAAATTTACATAGTATTTTTTACTTTAAAAATACTTTTCATATGCTTTTTAAAAAGAATTCTAATTTTAAGGGTATTTTTATAAGTTATCTTTAATTAATTCATGAATCGAATTTAATTAATTGAATTAATTAAATATTGGATCGGGTTAAGTTTAAGAAACGGGTCAAGCCTACTTGAACTTGTATTAATAAGCCATTAGAGTTTCAGAAAAATAGAACAGAACATAACATAATTAATATTCTTGCAAGTACAAAAAAAGAGAAACTCTAATTCTCTCTTCTTGTTCCATGTGTGAATTTTCATTGGAAGCTGGACAATTGAATATCTATGGATTGCAGATCGTGATTACTCGGGTTCCAAAATTAGCAAAAAAGTTTGCGAAATCTACAAATGTATATTTGTTAGCACAGTTTCTACCTAAACGTAAAGCAGATTTTTTATGGGAATTGAAATATGTTTTATTTTTCGTCGTGCATGTTAAGTAAATTTTTAAAAAAATAAATAAATAAATAAAGGCTGCCTCCATGAACAAGTAGTACGGTATTTACTGTTTGTCTTTTGGCAAGCACGAGTAGCCTAACGCGCATAAGTGCGTAAGCCCTTTGACATCAGCAGATTCTTTGACACAACATTTTGGCCATTTTGGATCATACTTGCATTATTCTATTTCTCATTAATGTGCGAGTGCGATGCACTTTCTAATATTTCTATTATACTGATTAAGGAGTAATTAATTCAATTATTTCCTATTATAGTAATGATTATCCCTTTTCCCACCTTTATTATTATGAATCGGGGACACGACTCTTTTGACTTGCAATTTAATTCTAGAATTAATGTTTGTGGATAACGTGTCATTAATTTATGTATGATGTGTTTCGATTTTTTTTAACATGGTTCCAACCTTGATCTCTATAATTAAAACGGTTGGGTATAGGCCCGATACGTGTTCAAAACTATATACATGTGTTGGATGACTTATAAGTTGGTCAAACATGTTTAGAAGTTCAGAATACCGTACACAAGTTCGATTTCACTTAAAAAAGTGTCTTTTCAACCTTTTTCGATCAATCACCATCTAATGTAGACACATAAATATACAATTTAAGATGAATGATATTCTTATAAGTATAGCTACTAAGTATTAGTGACATGACATATAAATTAATTGATGAATTCTTTAATTTATAGATCTCTAATAAACTTATTTATCAATTGATTGATGTGTCATATCATCGAAAACTAGGGGATCATTTCTCTCCAATCTAATATCTAAAAAGGTGTTTGTAAAAGGGACTAAACATGATTTATTTTATTTTTATGTTTCATACACATCAAATGCTAATATATATATATTAACTTCAACGTGTTTTTTTAAAAGAAAAGTACCAAGTATTAACTTAGTGCTCATTGGGTTTCAATATAAGTTGTTAAAATTATAATGTGATACAAATGAGTAGTGAATAAGTAAGTAGTCGTTGTTAAAAAAAGTAGTCGTTATGAATCTTACAAAATGTGTGGTAAAATTAAAGTTTGACTTTTAAATTATATAGAATTTATATTGAGACATAAACAAGCCATTATTTAATTAAATAACTTATTTACCCAAACATGCCGTCATGCAACTTTCCTTCCCGGATCCATCCATAAATGTGCTTATGTAAGGAAGAAAGGAACAAATATATGCTTGATAACTCAAATTTGTTATTCATCAATTTCTATATATGTGAACATTTTTGAGAAAATAATGAAAAGAAAACCTTAAACATAATCCATAATAGAGACAAGTCTGGATTTTCGACTTTCTGTGCAACATATTTTTCTATAAATTACGATTTATAAAGAAACGCGCAAATAAGTAATTTTTTTAAATTCTTATCACAAACTTGAATTTTTAAATTCAAAATTTATTAAGATTATCAATAATAAAGCCAAAAATATTTGAGTATGAGCAACTTGTTTGGCCAAAGCTGGAAATCGTTAGCCAAATGACAGCCATTATCACAAGTAGCCTATTCTTTAAACGATTGACTTTCATGAAAGGGGCAAAGAGAGAATGGCGTAAGAGGAGGTTCAAGTAAAGTCAAAATAATCAAATCCATGTGTACCAACTATTTAAAAAATAATGCCCTAGCAAGCTAGTTGTATATGGAGTACCTTGCCCTTTGTTTGAGAACGTTCTTCTTCATTCTATTTTTTTCAACTATACATTTTTACAATAAACTATTATTCACGTAAACCAAAATTTTTTTCTTACTTGTTAACAAAACATTCTCTCAAAATTTACTATTCAAAAACTTATTATTTCCAAAACAATTCTGTCAACCACGAGCTTATTTTGATAGAGGTCGAGACATATTTGTGGGTCATTTGATAGGATTAGAGAGGAGAATTTTTTAAAAAAAAAAAAAAAATAATAATAACAATTAATTTTCGTATGGAAATCTTGTGCAGAAACAAACCCTACCAAGGGCGGAGTCAGGGACAAAAATAATAATTTTCTCGCCTTGAACCCTAACATGCAAATTTTCCAATCGAAAATTTAACTTATTCTCAATGGTATGAACAAAATTGTTGAATTAAATGTTAGTTTTTGGGACAAAATATATTAGCTAGTGTTGACTATTTAGTTTATCGACCTCAACAAGTAAACGTATGTGTACATCATTGTCATGACAGATTTTATTATGCAAAATCTAGGTTACAAACTTGATAAAATATTCTGAAATTGGAAAAAATAAGACAATAATACAAAGTACAGCCAAGGATACATCTAATCTTGGCTTCCAAAGGGCAAACTCCATATGTATTTTCTCCTCAATTTCCACCATATATATCAACCTTCAGCTTCTGCAATTTAACACCAAATTACATAAATTCTCTCATTCTATCTGTTGCCACAAGACTAAAAATGAAGCCACCTTCATTTGACACCTTCTTAACTCCATCTATGTTGTCTATGTACAAGGACTCCCACACAATAACCAAGTTGAAGCCGAAGATTCGTATAATTCATATTGTTGAACCAGAAATCATAAAAACCGATGCCGAAAATTTTCGGGAGCTTGTACAAAAACTTACAGGTAAACCTGCTGCAGAAGTTAAAGGTACTACAAAGAAGGAGAAGCATCAAGTTAAGGAAAGTATAAAGAAGGAGAGTAATGTTCAATCGAAATCGTTAAGCACTTGCTGCAGCAAACCCAAGAACAACATAGAATTAGCAGGTGTTATGAAGGAGAATGAAGGAGAAATATATGGGAACTATCCAAATGGCTTTTTCAGGTTTCTTACAGATGTTGATGACTTTTTCAATAATCAGGACGAGAGTGAATTTACTATACCCTTGTTTAAATCTTCTCAATTCGAGGAAATACAGCTTCGTTAGAAGACATTTGTGCATAAATTACAGATTTTTCTTCAGAAACATTGCCTTCTCTCACCAATTTGATAAGAAAAGTACGTACACAAATTGTAGTAGTTTGTTTTGTTTAGTATTTTAGGGAGAATTGCAATCACGGTATAAAACCTTTCATTTTATCTCATATTTAACTCAAACTTTTCATTTGTACCACTCAGGTTACCAAACATTTCATTTTGTCTCAAACTTGATCCAAACCTTTCATTTGTACCACTCAAGGTTCCAGGAAACTCCCAAGACATTGCTACAAGACTATGCCAAAAGTAACATGCATCACATAAGAACTTTATATGTATAACAAGCGAGATTCTAAAATCTCGATTCCCAATTGTAGTTAAATACATTTCAAGTAGGATGTAATTTAAAAATAATAGGATGGAGGGAGAAAAGAAAATCTTATGTGAAACTTTTGAAATAGAGTTCAATCGGTACATAGAGATTGCATAAGCTTTGTCAATGTGGCCCAAATACAATTATATACTTCAAAAGAAAAACAAATTAACTCCAAATTTTATCTTGCAATTGGTGTTTTAAAATACACGCATATACTTCGTATATTCCCGCATATTCTTAATGCATTTTCAGAACACGTCGCATATGATGTATGTGCATGATTATGCAGTTAACCCATTTTGTTGACCACATATACACGTTTAAACGCCAAAATGCGCACATAATTGTGTTAAGAATTACGTCTAAATTAGTATGATAAAGTCCAATTCACTTTTATAACTAAAAAAAAAAAGAGCTCAACAAATATCAAATTAGCTCAAATCACCCAAACCCATGAATTATATACAACAATTTGTAGATTTTGACATTTAGAAAAAATCAAATATCAAAACAACTTTTTTCGTAGAACTGTAAACTATCTACATTGAACCCGAGTCTCATTCTTTTCCGTCTTTCGCTAGTTTTACTAGCAAGTGATGCTAGTAGTGTGCAATCTTGAATTGTTGATATTTGTGATGTTGAGGAGGTTGCCATAATATCTTATCATCTACAAAAAGTAATACAAAATTTTGAATTGAAATAAGAGAGCACGATAAAGATAATTTTGCATTGAATGGCATGAAATATGACTTGAATGAAGAAGAGAAGATTGAATTGTAATCTAATAAAGAGCTAGATAATATTTATAATTTTTTAAGCAGACATTCGTATCTAATCTAATTACAAAAAATTGATTACCAAGTAATTATAGTATTTATGATTTTAATTAATAATTTTTGTTGAAATTTTGAAGAGTAAGTGTAAAGTTAAAGTAATTGTAGTGTTTATAGCTGTGAGCAATATATATTTATTTATTTTTTAAAATTTGAAGAATATGTATAAAGTTCAAAATATGCATTACTTTATTTATTTATTTATTAGTTTAGAATATTTAAAATAATATTAAATTGCTTGTGGCTGGATTTTAGAACATTGCTTGCAGCTGGATTTTGAGGTAAAATTCTTATTTTCTCAAAATTTACACTTACCTAAATTAATAAGAGGGAAAACAATATATTCATTCGAAATACTTTTACTACTCATGCCTGATTTTCAAATTTCAGTAATAAATATATTCGTAATAAGAAATTAATTAAATTATTTATTACAATAGAAATATGGATAATATAATATCCTATTGTTCAACCATAGTTTGAATTGAATATTCTGTGATCTACTAGGTTTCAAAATCTTCACTTGATTTCTCGATACAGTTTCTCTTTTCTTTTCTTTTCTTTTTTTTTTTCCCATTTTTGTTGTCGGAAACAAATAAAAGGCATTTAAAAATATTGGACAAGATTGTCTAAAATATGTTGTACTATCCAATTTAAGTTAGTAAATATATTCGATTTAATGCTCGCAAAAATACTTTTAATTTTAATTTTGTTTTGTTTTTTTGGCTTTTTCCATGTTTGTAATTGGGAAGTTTATCATTGGCATAATTATGTTGAAATTGAAACTAAGATACTGAGTCCCTATTTGGTATATACTACAATTAGATTTTAATCTTAAATTAAAGATAACAATTGATTTTAAATAACACTATTTATGGGATTCATAGTTTTTCAATAGTAAATTTCATCAATTTTCATAAAAAAATACTAAAAATTCAATTTTAATCTACACCGGACATCCACTTTTCTCAATGGAAGTGTATATGCCACATTTAAGAAAGGTCCTGCGTCGGTCAATAATCACTTTCAATAACGACTCAGAGCTTTGATTTCAATTAGACAGCACTTTTTGAAATCATGTGGAATTTGTGTTAGGGTTGAACTTGGTCCGATCCTATTCAGTTGAAAGAACCCAAATTTTCGTATATCTAGTAAGCGGAACTATCAGATCCAAATTTAATAGTGAATCGTTCGAGTTCGGTTCGGTTCGATTCCGTTCGGTTTGGTTTGGTTTAATTCGATTATTGAGTTTTGTACAATTTTTTAATATTTACAACACGCTACGTTAATTCAACCATATCATGTTTAATTTTAACTCTTACAAAATAATATAGTCCAATTCCATAATGTCTTTTGCGTTTCTTTGTTGAATTTTTTATAGATTTGACTGTTAAAATCACAAGAAGGGAAATATAGCGAGCTTACAATAATAGAACGGTAGAAACCGATAGAATAAGATATTTGGGTAAAATTTAGGTCAATTTGATTAAGTTGAGTTGGTTGATAGTTAGAAATAGTAAATCATATTTTGGATTTGGATCAAATTAATTAGTTAGTACATTTATTTAGAAAAAAATATAATAAATTTGGCTTATTTATAAAAAAAACTTAGGAAGATTTGGTTCTTGATTTAGAATCGAGAACTGAACCGAACTCAAAAATTCTCGATTCAAATACCCGTTCAGGTATTTAATTTAAGAAGAACCGTTCACTTCAGGTCCATTTCGATCGGGAGGTTTGTCCAGCACTAATTTGCGTCAAGACCAACACGAATCAAACTTGGAATTGCTTGGTCACTTCCTAGCATTATTCCACCTTTCTGTGTGTTGTGTGGTAACTAGGATGGTTTATTGTACTGTGGTTGTTTAAAAGTAACAATGCGTTGATCTAACCTTCATTGGAGCTACAAAAGTACTATCTAAATGGATTCCTTTTTTAGTTAATTAAATGGGTCAAATTTTAAAAGATGTTTGTGCTACTTGCTTCTGGAACTCAAAAAACTTAACAAAACCACAAACGGTCAGTGGTGGAATTTTTACATTTCCGATTCGCCAACCATTTCAGACTATGACATTGAGTCCTAAATCTTTCACTTGTTGCACTCAAGTGCCCAATCTATTAAAACCGTGCGATATTGATCCCCACAACACAGAATTCCAATTTTGTTGAAATGACAATTATACCATTACTTTATTTACAAAAAAAAAAAAAAAGGAATAAAGAATAAAAGAATAGAAAAATAAAAGCCACCTACCTACTCATCCCACCCCCAACTTACAAGTTATAACCATCATCCAAGGCACACTTTTTAGCCTGAATCCAAATTCGGAGAGCAAAAATTAGATTTGGTCCCATATCCTCCAAAACAGCAATAGAAAATCCTCCATTTTCACGACTTGGGCGAAGGTTTTGAAAAAGAGATATTGAGACCCAATTGTTCAAGGAAGTTTTTCTGATCGAATGCCTCTAGGAATTTCTGGTAAACGATTAATTTATGATTTCTTTGTTGAATTTAGCCCCTTTTTGGTAAGGATTTAAATTTAAAGCAATGCAATTTATCATCTATATGATAAAAATTATCGGTAATGTGACAATCTATTATTTCTCTCATTTCTCTATCTCTGCTTCTCATATAAATTGAATTGTCAAAATCTTATTATTTCATATAGAATGTTAAATCACTAATAATTTATTATCATGATGATAAATAACATTATTATTTAATTTCAGTAAAAGTCAACAATTAATTTTAATCATACATGAAATTCACAACTTTTGAATTATGTATTTCATTAAATTTATCAAAATTTATTAGATATCTGATAATCCCCAACAAATAGGGGCTTAATAACAATATCTGCATCATTTTTGGATTTCTTTTTCTTCTACTTCTCTCTTTGGCCTTTTTCTTATTTCTTATTTTTTTTTCTTTTATTAAATTAAAAATGAGGGCATATTAGTCATTGAGTGCCACAATTTTTTAATAAGCACTTGTTTAAATTTTTTAAATTAAAACTCTTTAATTCTTTATATTCATAGAATAAAATATTTTGAAGATAAACCTATAATTGTTTTCTTACATTTTGTTAACAGATTCTCAGAAAGAAAGGAAAAAAAAAAAAAAAAATCAACTATCAAACAGGGCTTAATTAAGCAGTCAGTCACGTTCACAAATCTCCCTCCCCAGTCTGCACTCACACTGTAAGCATTTCCGTTTCCGTCTCTTACTTTTTCTTCTTTTCCTTAATTTTTAGGTCTCTGCCTAAAAATCTGCCAATTATACCTTTTTCTTTTACAGAAATTCATAAATAGTAATTGGATATTGTTGTAAGCGTCTTACTTTGATGACAAATTTGAAGGCATTTTTTATTTTTTAATGAAACTACTGTTTAAACTTCCGATTTTTTATTTTTTGTCGATCTGCTGAATAATTAATACACTAATTTTGGAAATTTACATTTTACTGTTTGGTTCAATACTACAGTAGATTATGCATCGAATAAATATCTGATTCATTTGAAATATTTGCGTTGGTTCAGTGAACAATGGTTTTCTTTAAAGGCGGCGTTTCTCTAATATCCAAGCTGCGGTCACGCGCTGTAAGTATTTTCTGTTATTCGGTCGTTGTCTATTCATTGCAACAGTTTTTATGTATAATGAACGCAGTAAACGACTGATAATTGATTTGATGTGATTTAATTGGACATTTTTATTCCATTTACCTGATCGATCTGTTGTCAATTTTCAATTGGTTATTTTTTTACTTGTATTTATTTTGTATAATAGGTTCAACAGCCTAGCCTCCGAGATTCAGTGCGCTGGCTTCAAGTCCAGACCTCCTCTGATCTTGTAAGCCTGTTTGTATGTATGCTTATGTACAATATTGGTGTATCTTATGTAATTTCCTTGTGGATCAATGTGCGTTGATTTGGTCTGGGTTGCATTTTGGTTTTTGCAAACTTAATTCTTAGTTGGCATGCTGAAATAGAGGGCTTGGAGTTACAATTTGTATGGCCTTCAGGCATCTGTTGTACCAATAAAGCAAAGGGGAAGTAAATTGAAGAGGGAAAAAAACATTTAAAATATGTTTCAAATTTCTGCTATGATCAACGTATTAGGAAGATTCTGTAAATCTGGGATTAATAGGAGGGAGATAAGGAATGCTTAGAAACCATGTTCTTTGTTTAATTACAATTGTAGAAGGGAAAGAGAGATTCCATTTTTTTTAATTGTTTATTAGCTTAACGCCAGTAGTGCTGCTTTCGAAATTGGTGTATCAGTTGCGAAAGTGCTTGGAAGGATGGTGTGGCGATTTTATTGATTATGGTCATTGTAGAAATGCTTATACATGCTGAAATTTGCTCTACAAGTGATAAAATGTGTACATCTGACAGTTTGGAGGCTCATTATTGCATCTGTGATTATAATAATTTTGTGGTGTGGGAATGTCAAGAGAAGTGGGATTACTGGGTTGGAGAATTGCAAAATGTTGGAACTCTATATTTTTTGAAATACAAACTGGTGATTAAGATTTCTAATCCTGTTTGTTTTTTTATCTTTATGACTATTGCTTGTGTTGTGGAAGTGGAACAACTTAATAAGAAGTTTTTAAGTTATATAACTATTGCCTTACTTGCAGGACCTTCATTCCCAGCTCAAAGAATTGATTCCAGAACAGCAGGTACTTTTACTAGGCCCGGAGTTTTGATTTTTAGTAACTTTATACTTCATTCACTTGACATTTGTTTTAAATTTCCAAATATAGTCCATAATAAGTTCAAAATTCCAATAAACTCGTATTTCCCACCTTCATATAAAACCCCGTACTTTAACAACGTTAAGCCCATGTTTGGCTTAAATCACTTTTTATCCGTGTAGGACCCACTAATACTATTCACTTATCCCCCATTCCTTTATATCTATTTATAATTTAAACTGTTTATAAACACTTACCAAACACGCCGTAAGTGGCAAAATTTTGTTTCTAGGTAATGTTTATATCAATTCCTTTCCATTTGAACCTTTTGATTCCAATTTAGCCTATGTTTGGGAAGAATTTATAAATGATTTAATTTATAAATAGATAGAGTTGAGTGGTGGATACTACGTGTAGGTCCATTGAAATGTGTAGTTGAAAATAAAGTTTGACAATTCATAAATGAGTTATAAATTTTGCCAAATGGATGCTTAATTAAAAAATTCTCTTTATTACTTCGCCTTTTCTTTGGGATCGTTATCTTTAATAATCCTTATTCGATCATCTACAAAGATCGGTATATTCTCTTCTTGATTCATGTTTGCTTTTCTGTTTTAATATAAATAATAATAAAAAAGAAAGTTTATATATTTGTCACACATGCAAAGTCTCTCTCTCTCTCTCTCTCTCTCTCTCTCTCTCTCTCTCTCTCTCGTGATTGTTCCGTTATTTATTTGATGAATTGAACAAAGCTTTGGCGAAGGCTTCTCGGCTGAAGGGTGGGAATATTGATGTTGATCACTTTATCCCTATTTTTGTAACAGGAGCGTCTGAAGAAACTCAAGTCAGAGCATGGAAAGGTTCAGCTGGGGAACATAACTGTTGATATGGTACACTTTCTCTTCTGTTTCCACTCTAATCTGGCTATTAAAATGGATAATTGGAGTGCATCTACACTTTTGTCATGTATCTAAGAAATATAGATAATGGAGGAATTGACTCATCTACTTCTGTGCTTTCTGAAAGGTTATTGGTGGAATGAGAGGAATGACTGGATTATTATGGGAAACATCATTACTTGATCCAGAAGAGGTTCGCATCCTTTGTGTCACTTTGAGCTTTTGATGAGATAATCGTGCATTGAGTGGATACATGTGGCATGCAGAATTGTCACAAGTGTCTAAAAACCGAGGTTGTGTAATATTTAATTTCTAATTTTTTTTCCCTCAATTTTTTCTTAGGGAATTCGCTTCCGGGGTTTATCTATTCCTGAATGCCAGAAGGTATTACCTGCAGCAAAGCCTGGTGGAGAACCAATGCCTGAGGGCCTCCTCTGGCTTCTTTTGACGGGAAAGGTGGGATTTCATTGTTATCTAGAATGGCGTATGAAATACTGAATCCCTAAGGATAGTTCACACTTTGTTTTTTTCCTGACTGTATAGGTAAAAGCTGCTTTTGAAGGTTGTGATTTGTTATTGAGCCACCTTTTACAGGCTTTGTGCTTTCTAGTTCCTCTAGGCCCATTAACTTGCTTGATGTTAATCTTGTGTTATCTGCTCTACATTTATTCAGGTACCTACAAAAGAGCAAGTAGATTCGTTATCAAAGGAATTGAGAAGTCGTGCTACCATCCCAGGTCCTTTTAACTCTAAATACTATCTTTTCAGCTTAGAGTTGATCACATGATGGTTCTTCAATAATTTTTGTCTAATGTCTATTTATCCTACTCTATCTATGCCAACATGTTCATTTGTGTTATATTTGAGGACACTGAATTTTTTTATGAAACTTTCATTTTAGTATTATTAGTTAATTTAAAATGCCAACTAGTTCCTTGATGGTTTTTGTGTTGAAATTTTCTGTTTTTCATTTTTTGTGCTTTTCTTTTATATCGTTACCAGTCCCGAGTTCAGGTAAAGAAGGGTTGTGGTAGGTTCATAGCCAGTGTAGAACTTTGTAAAATGTTGTAACATAGATGCAGCTGTGCTTTTCTTTTTCCTCCTGGATTTTTAGTATTTATGCATGGCATATATCCGTTTGACAGGCTAAAGATGTAGTCCTATGCTTTTGTCACCTATTCAAATGTCTTCATCTGTAAATTCTCATTTGTTATTGCAGATCATGTTTACAAAACCATCAATGCCTTACCTGTTAATGCTCATCCAATGACTCAGTTTGCCACTGGTGTGATGGCCCTTCAGGTGGACTGATTTACTATTTTCGCTGGCTGTAATATTCAGTGATGAGTTTTGGTTCTACAACCTGGTTTCGATGCATTTGGTCATCCTAAAATGTTAATTGATCGTTCATCTCTTTTTATGCATTTTTAACTCTCTTCTTGCTCTGTTCGGAGTTGCATATTTATCAGAGTTGTTTGAAATGTACACTGAAGTACAAGTAGACGGTGTTAAGAAAAGATGTCAATACGAAGTGCAAGTAGAAGGTGTTAAGTCAAGAAAGATGTTAAAGGTATTGACGGTAAAGATCGTATTCCTCGTAACTAATAAAAATGATACATTGCTATTCTGATTCATCTCAACTCCACCATTTTTGGAAGCTGAAATAGTGAAAAGGAAACAGGAGGCTTGATAAATTTGCATAACGAATCTGAGTTACTATATCTGGTTGGAGCTGCATCTAGTGGGAATAATCCCATATATTAAATTTCCTCGGTTTTAGTTTCGTGGCTTTGCCTCTCATGTTTTATATTTCAGGAATAACAGAGTCTGTGTTTTGGAATTTTTTTGTAAGGATGCAATTTTTCATACCACACAATTAATGAAAGGAGAAAAAAGCTTCGGTTGATTAGCTCTTTTTTTCCTTATTCCTTTTACAGTTTAATCAATTCAACTTTTACAAATGACAGTTATAGATTTAGCAATTATAATTGGGTAGCAATCTTTGTCTTCTACCAGTAAGAAATTCATGGTAAAAATGTCATTACCACTTGTCACTTCTCATTTAAAAGGAAACTTTCTGAGACTTTCAGACAATAAAAATGACTTTAGTTGGAGCCATTGATCGTGATTAAATTTGTCATTGTGGAATTCATTATCATTGTCATTAGTTTTTAATTCCTTTGCTAAATGTGCTGGCCTATTAACTACTTGCACATAACTTGTGACTAGATCATACAACATGATCAGCCATTGCACAGTTTTTAGGCAATGGCCTTGCCTCTTTGTTTTATTATTATCTTGTTGCATATTTTGAATTTTTCTTCAATTGTTATAATGTTTCACTAAAGTTGGTTCCAGTTTGGTACAACAGTTGACGTTTCTTGATTTTATGGGGAAATCACTGTTCTTAGTTTTAAGAGATGTCAACTGAAAAAATTTCCTATTATTCCTCGTGTTTCAGGTTCAAAGTGAATTCCAAAAGGCATATGAAAAGGGAATCCATAAATCAAAGTGAGTCTTTAACCATGTTTTGTATTCTGATTAGAAGTTAATTTCTATTTTTTATGCTAAAGCTTGAGGTTTTATCCCATTTTAGGTACTGGGAACCAACATATGAGGACTCCCTAAGTTTGATTGCTCAAGTTCCAGTTGTAGCTTCTTATGTCTATAGAAGGTTCAATAACTGCATCACATCATTTGTATTGAAATCTAAACACATATATATGGACATCCTTTAATGAGTTCTGTTTAATGTCCTTGTGTAAATTGGTACAGTTTCAATCTATTTCAATTGACATTTCTTTCAACTTGTGAAGGATGTACAAGAATGAACAAGTTATACCAATGAATGATTCCCTAGATTATGGTGGAAATTTTGCACACATGCTGGGATTTGATAGTCCCGAAATGCTAGAGCTTATGAGGCTTTATGTGACCATACACAGGTGGGTTTTAGTGTATCACATAATAGATTATCAATATATGTAATATAGAAAGGAATTTGTTCTACTTAATTGTTGAATCAGATGGTGATGTCCTTTGACATTTATATGCTGTGATGCAGTGATCATGAAGGCGGGAATGTTAGTGCTCATACTGGTCACCTAGTAAGTGATGGGTCTTTATTTGATGTTTTTGTAGATGTTGCGATTTCAATGACTTGCTAATGCTTGCATCTGGTTGAAGTTGCCTAGATGAACTTATAAATTGTCTTTTCTGACATTCTTGACACTCTGGAAATTTGTTCAGTGCTTACCTATCTACTGCTTTGCTAAATGTTTTATACCTGCCAGGTCGCCAGTGCACTTTCAGATCCTTATCTCTCGTTTGCTGCTGCATTAAATGGATTAGCTGGTCCACTTCATGGTTTGGCTAATCAGGTGCATCAATGTTTTACTGTTATCTGTAGTTTTATGAAAATATGCTGCCCGTAATTTCTAAATGTAATTGTCGATATCTTGATGCTGATGTGATCATCTTCCTTTATGCTATACTCCTTCACTATAATTTGCAAAGAACTCCTCAATGCTTTGCCTGTTTTATTGAGAAATCGAAATTTTCCTCACTAGATTATATGGTTCTACCTTTTTTATTCCTACTGGAGCATGCAACAATTGTAGTTATGCATCAAATTATTTCTTTAAGACAATGGGGAAATTTAATCATTTGGGCCTGCAAAATGTCCTCCTGGAGCTCTTATTCATATAGCCATGGTTCTTAAGCAGCAAACCTGGTTGCTGTTTGGATTTTAAGTTGTCAGACTTCATACTATTCTTAAATCGGCTCAAACTTGATCCATCTGCTGCATCCAAAGCTCATTGTAAAGATGTGGCTCTGAAATGCCAAAAGATTGTGGCTTATTCTATATTTAATTAAGTATTAGCTATCATTCCAGTTTTATCATGATCCATAACCAGACTTGAAGGCAAACCCAATGGACATGAGACAGAAATCACATTAGTGAAATTTCTCCAAGTAGATCACCCAAATCTGAAAAGAAAACTGTGATCAATTCCTGTCATTCTTAGCTCTCTTTGCAAATTGGATTGTTTTTAAAATAATATCCCTTCAACTATGATGAATTATTGCAAGCTGATAACAATATTTCTCCTGTGCTTGTGTTTTATATGTTATTACAGGAAGTCTTACTATGGATTAAATCTGTGGTAGAGGAGTGTGGAGAGAATGTTACCAAAGAAAACTTGAAAGACTATGTCTGGAAAACATTGAACAGTGGCAAGGTAGCGTTGTTGAATTTTTCCATTTCCCCGTGTTTTCGTCTCACAATTTTGTTTTATGTTAAATAACTTTGTACACGACTTTTTCACCCATTTCTCCAAATTGCAGGTTGTTCCTGGATTTGGACATGGAGTTTTGCGCAAGACAGATCCAAGATACACATGCCAGAGAGAGTTTGCACTGAAGCACTTGCCTGATGATCCGCTATTCAAACTGGTTTGCACTTTAACCTTGATATTGTAATGTGGCTGTATCTTTATATGGTGTAGCATGTTGATTATTAGGTGTTAGAATTTCTTCTATTGATTGAATATATGTGCAGGTTTCAAATCTTTATGAAGTAGTGCCTCCAATACTCTTAGAACTTGGCAAGGTAAATGACGCTAGTACTATTAGTTGTTATACCTTGAGAAATTTTTATCGCTGTACTCTGTGACCGAATTGTTTATATATGTTGAAAATGATAAAAATAGAATGAAAGAGGAGTATAAAATTAAATAATCTTCAATATGGAAATTTTGTTCGACTGATGTCTAGACTTACTGTTTACCTCTCTTGCAGTCTAAGGAATTCTATGGAGAATAGTTCAGGCATTTATTGTGATTATAAATATTTTAGACGAATCTCGATGATGATTTTTATATTTGCAGCACTTTTTAAATAAATAATTCAAATGTCCTGTTAATGCAATCATTCTGCAGTGCTTGCTTTTGAATTCTCTTTGTACGCCACCTTCAGATATTGCATTTAAGCTTGCTGTCATTTCTGATTTCACACTAGAGATCATTGCTGAAGTAGTTATTTCACTGGTCAATGATTTGAAGATTCTCTTTTCAAACCTCACCTAAAGAAGCATTGCTCCTGGGATCTGTCTCTTTGTAGGTTAAAAACCCTTGGCCCAATGTAGATGCCCACAGTGGAGTGTTGCTCAACCATTATGGATTAACTGAAGCAAGGTATAAATTCTGTTCTCTTTTTCAGCGCTTGAATGTATATTTTGATTCTCTCTCTCTCTCTCTCTTTTGATTATGAGAACATGAAGATAATAACAATTTTATTATCATTTTTCCCAGATACTATACTGTTCTCTTTGGTGTATCAAGGGCAATCGGTATTTGCTCTCAGGTTCTTTCTCCTACTCTTTCTTCTTCTCGTATTTCAATTTCTATTTGTAATTTTTATTCTGAGGTTTGTACTAATCTATGTTTCCATTGGTTTAGCTTATATGGGACCGAGCTCTTGGATTGCCACTTGAGAGGCCAAAGAGCATCACGATGGAATGGCTAGAAAATTATTGCAAGAAAACCTCTTAAGAGTGAAAGAAATGTCACCGGGTTAGAGTACTGTTAACAATTTTCGTACTAATAATTGCTTGAGGAAGGCATTTTCCTGTGTGGTGAAAACGATGTCCTGGGGTCAAATGGTATCTCACC
Source organism: Fraxinus cuspidata (assembly GCA_903798385.1). Taxonomy (NCBI): domain Eukaryota; kingdom Viridiplantae; phylum Streptophyta; class Magnoliopsida; order Lamiales; family Oleaceae; genus Fraxinus; species Fraxinus cuspidata. The sequence goes on along the minus strand of CAIGRP010085995.1, from coordinate 7,271 downwards.
GCATGTCCATATCTTCATTAATCTATTTTTAAGTCGGGAAATTACATGAATTAAAATGCAGTTTGTTCTTTTTCCCCATTATTCATTGTTCGAGTTGAGCAGTTGTGATTTTCCAATTCATGGACCCCGTAAGTTGATTCGAACATGTGCAGTGATAGATTGGTATAATAATGTTTCTATCTTTGGCTTTTGCTGACATTACGACGTAATTATCAGTTAATTTTTGTTAAATTGTTGACTGTACGTATTATCACATTTGGAGTGATATATGGTAATTTTACCCAGTTTGAGCCCCATTTTTGGAGCATAATATATTTTGGAATAGTAAATTTTTGAAGAATGTGGGCTAAAAATGTAAGGTTTTGAATTTACTTGTAAAATTTTTTTACGAAAATTATGTGGTTGAAAATGAATTTTGAAAAAATGGAGGCCAAACATTGTCTTAATAAATTATGCAGTGATGAGAAATTCATGATCCACACCTATTTTTGAGTAAAATGTTAGAATGAACATCGATATTAATATATGCAACATAATGTTTTGCTTTTCAAGGGGTAATCCTAATATTTTTGTACTATTTATATAAATGTAACAATAAAGTTTAGGCACATTGGTTTGAGGTATTGGTAACTTTATTCATTCATTTTGTGTTATCCATACATGTACTTGCTATCTAATTTATAGGAATAATTGCAGCAAAAGTTCAAAATCTTTAAACACTAGCATTTTTTCTTTCAAATATTTGATTTTTGTTGCAACTGTCACCCTTAATAATTCTAAACTTTTTGATCATATTTTAATAAAATGATCTATTAAAATAAGTTCTTTACTCACCCCGCGCAACCCCACACCTAACAGCAAAATCACATCACATATTTCTTACCACTGAAGCCAACGGGAATTGTTGGAGATAACACAAATCGTTGGCGCCAACACCCATTGGAGAATCAATAAATTTTTGGAGAAGGAAAGTGGTCGTAATTTTTTGAAAAGTGCAGTAGGGGTTTTGACTTCATGTATTTTCAAGTGCATAAGAAGTGTTCTAGCAATGGGTTTTTTCCCCTTCGTTGCAGTTCATGTACGGTGATACAGAGTGTATTGACTAGATTTCTACACTAATGCACAAGTTTTTTGGGCGAGCTTCGTCGCCAGGTAGTGGTGCGGCCGATTCTCATTTTCCTCCGCTACCCCAATTCAAAATAGACAATTCTGACAAAGTCTAAGTCCTCTACGAGGATAAACTCAATTTTGCGTTGTATTTTTCAGAGAATCAATAAGCTTTGAGTGAATTGTTTTGAAGTATTTGTGTATTGTTTGTTTATACTATTTTGTGTTGGGGATGTGAGACCACCGATGTGGGAGATATTTTCCGATGACTTTGGAGGCGGCTAAGCGGTGGTTAAAAGAGGTGAAGTGAGGCGGCTCCATTTGGGCTTTCCTTTTTGATGATTATTCATTATTTGGAGCGATTGTTCTTGGTTTAACAAGGAATTGATGTTCATGGTGTTGGTCGATGGCGATGGGCGTGGTAGATTTCTGATTTTGTGTTGAGGAGTTGGGCTTGGGTGTGGGTGTGAGGGGGAGGGTGAGGGTGAGGGAGAAGAAGATACTCTTCCATTTCTTTTTTCTTTTTTTTTTTTTTTTGTTGTTGTTTTTGTTTTTTAAGTTTATTAATTATTTTATGAGAAAAATTATGTTTCTCCCTCTTATTTTGGTAGGAAGTGGTCTATTTTTTTTTTTTTTATTTTGGTGGTCAACTAATGGAGAAATATATGAAAACCGTCCAAAATGGTCTCATTTGCAACGTTTGCAATGTTAGGAGTGACGATACAACAAGTCAAATATTTGAGAATAGTTTGCTAGTATTTCAAATATTTGAGACTTTTGCTCCAATTATCCCTGATTTATATTACTGAACATACACGTCGTGATTTTTAACTCGTCTACTGATGGTAGTAGTAGTGGGATGATTACTTTGTTTTTTAGTTGATGAATTTAATTTTGTTCTCGACAATACTTAATCAACTCGAGGTCTCTCCCTGCAACAAGTTCTTTAAGCTTTGCTATATGCGGTAGATGTTGTAGCATCTCAACGTGATGATCGACCTTAATGTCTGCCTTTAGTCTTGTCTTCTTTGATTCTTATTTTCCCTTCAATGGTTTCTTCAAATCTTGGAGCATTTTTTGGATGTTGCACACTAAATCAACCTTGAGGCAACAAATATCACAATAATACCTTTGTTTTCAAAATTAAATATTAATTTTAAGTTGAATCCACAAGTACTAACAATTTAACCACTACTTATATCTATCAACTTATAATTTAACACAATAAATAAAAAATTGAAATCCAAATTAAGGCAACGTCTGGCCGTCACCTATCTTCTACCTGTTATCAGGAATCCCAAACCCCAACAAATATAGTAATGTATCCCCAAACCCAAAAACTACCGATGGCTAATAGTTCCTTACTACCACAACGGGCACCTCTAATCAACAATAAAATTTATATCACACTGCCAACATGTTACTGATATTGAGAGAGCATACCTTAAAAACTAACCGTTGAAGTTGAAAATCTCAAGTTTATATAAACCCTACACAGAAAATCATTCTTAAGATTTAGAATCCAATTTTCATACCTTGCAATGGGAACCATGACAAACCACCGATCACCACGTTCCACGATATCCATGCCGACGTCGAATTGCCTTTGTACTAGCCCTATGTCTAGTCCCTAACAAACACTACTATATCGAAATCATTGTCAGTGTCCCTCAATTGAAACCAAGAGACTTGGTGGCTACTCTGATATCGTAGTTATAGATATTCATATTTCAAAAGCTAGCTATTGAAATTAGAAAATCAATTGTATATAAACCCTGCTCCGAAAGTCCATTTTTTTCGAAATAGGATCTAAATCACAGACCTTGCAATGGAAACCATAATACAACGATTTGGTTTTGCAGTCTAGATTGTTGTTCCCTTCAATTTGAAAAATAAAAATAAAAATAAAAATAAAAATAAAAATAAAAATAAATAAATAAAATTCATGAAATTTTCCTACATTACCCTTGTTTTTGTCTTCTAAAATCCAATTTATTGTAGATAATGAAGAGTGGCTGTTTTTTCTTTTATGTTTGTGTTATTTCTTTTGTTTTTGTTTGTTTATTGCTTCTTAATAAGCGGCTGAAGTGGCATTTTTTTCTTTTGCTTTTATTTTTTATTGTTTCTTAATAAGTGGCTGATGTAGCGAGTAAACGTGGATTGACTAGTATGTAAAGTTAGTTTTGTGGCCAAGTAATCATTTTATGTTAAATAGATTGATGAAATCAAAATTGGGTGATTTAATTGCAATTAAATTGAAGTTAACTTATTTGCTTGCTGCCAATTCAAGTTCAGTGACCTAATTACAGTTTTAAGTGAAAGTTGGATAGCCTCAGTACAATTAATCCCATCAAATATCGCAATATTATTTAGCCCCTGTTTGGGAGGCATTCTCGCCCCCATTATAATAAAAATTTCAATTGTTGGCTCTGCAGTGGATCCCTTGGTCGTTGTTATTATTGACACATGTCAGTGACTATATGAATTATATAGGCATGTAAAATGACAGAAATAGCCCTCCATGGTTTTTACTCACAAAAATGAAGAATTTAAATGGTAATTGACAAAAATCAAATTATATTGGAATAGTCAAATGTTGTTGGCGCCTTCTTCTTCTTCTTCTTCTTCTTCTTCTTTATTTATTTATTTATTATTATTTTTTTCTGGCAGAAAGTGGGCCCATTTCAATGGTAAAAAAATTAATTTGGGCAAAAAATGACTATCAAACAATTTGTTAATCCATCAGGATTGATTTGCTACGTTTGACAATTCTGTAAGTTACTGCACAAAAGAAATAAATAAGTAGAAAATTGTGCAAAGGCAAACATATTCAAACTAGGCCCTATTGGGACAATTTTACACTTAACAGTAACATACATAATTAATGCCCATTTGACATGATTTTTACTTTTGCTTTATGTAAAAAAAGTCTTTAGAGGAAGTTACCTTAATTTTTATTTGAAAATTTAAAAGTAGTTCCTATCTCACATTAGACCAACTTCCTCTAGAAATGACAAAAACTCATTTTGAGAAAGGCATGTCAATAATAATACTTATGGCGGTGAGATCCAGAGTCGATCAAATCGAGGGCAGCATTCCTCCCTTGGAGCCCTCAACTGAGCTTCAATCCTTGCTGCCATTACCATTTCTTGGGCTTCACCGAATGCTTGAATGCCCTCAACTTTCCGAGTAGCTGACTCCGTCAAATATTCATTACGCGAACTATTCGATTCTTCCTTTCGAGCTACTTCACCTGTCGTACAATTTAAATGCGCTGCAAAATCACAATCAGCGCAATAATACAGCCAATGATTTCTGTTCATCTTACCTTGACAAATGTCACATTCAAAGAAGACGGCTTCATCCTCGTTAGGGAGGTCAAATAAGAGATTGAGTTCATGTGGGTGATTTTCAAGAAGTATTTTGGCTGGCAATTTTGCACATTGAATATGGAGATCAAATTCACAGTGTGCACAACAAAAACTGAAGGCATTGCCATCTGATCCGCAAGCGTCGCATGAAAATGATCTACTCGAATAGGTCGGTTTTGGGAGGAGAGTCAAGGGGTGAGAGGGATGAGAAGTGTGTTGGAGAGAGCGAGGAATATTAAGGCATTGATCATGAAGATAGTAATTGCATGAATAGCAGCCATGAAATGGCTCAGTTATAGGGTTTTCACATGCATTGCAATCAATTTTCTTGCCTGTATCTAGTTTCAGGGCATTCAAGATGTGATTGTGGCTGAAATGTTGATTGTCCTGAAACTTCATCTCCTCTCTCTCTATATCGCTCTTCTGTCCCTCGCTCTCTATCGATATATATAGGGTAAATATGCGTGACAAGTTGTATTGCCCTCCTTGCAGCTGTTATGTATCGGGAAATATTCTTTGAGTTCGATTTTTCATTATCTTGTTGAAGAGTTGAGATCTATGTTCACCCAATTAATTATTGATACATCATTTTAAATTAACATGTGATTATTTTGGTAGGTTAGTGGTGAAGTTAATGATGATAAATTTAAGATGTCGCATTAATTTAAAAATGATATGTGAATAATTAATTGAGTGGACAACAAAAATTAGACAGCAGATCTCAACTCCTTGTCGAATAGTCAGTTTTATAGTGAGCGATCTATTAATTTATGCCAAATCCTCGTCCTCACTTGTTATAAACTATTATTCAATAAAACTTCAAATTTTTTCTTCCACTAAACTATTAATTATAACAAAAGTATATTTTTTTCATTTTTACGTTGTATGTTTGGAACTTGTATATAAATGATTTAAATTTTTAATAGACACTAGTGCGCGCACGTGCGATGCACGTGTTAGAGTTTAATTGGGTAGTTAATAGCGTGGAGTAATTTTTAGTGATTTTATACAAATTTTGAGGAAATCTTCGTTATGTAATGCGTAAAGTTACTGTCAAATAAATCATTTTTTAAAGCTGTAGATGATTATAATTTAATTACAAAATTAAAGGAGTTATTTATTTTGATGTGAAAGAATTTATCGTCAAATAAATTAAAAGGAATAACATTTACAATCACATAACGTTTTTACTGATAAATATAGATGATTAGTTATAGAAATTTATACTTCATACATCATTCTAACAGCAAAGAAGTTTTTCTGCCTAAATATGTATTCGAAACACAATGGTCACAAGATTTTAAGGCAATAAATTAAAAGCTCTTTTTCCTATTAATCAGAGAAGTTACCAACTCAAGAATTTACATAGACGGACATTAATATCAAGTTTTCTGTTTGATTCTTTACTTCAGACTGAACCCAAGAGTTCAAAGTGAGAGAAAGACCCAATATTTCGGACAAAAAGAATGCATGAAATCTATGTAAAAGGATTATTCTAAATAAACTCAAAATATGTTCTTTATCGCTGTAAATGTTTAGTAGATGTAAGAGAAGGATATGATTACTTAGATGTAAAACATGTGTACTGAGAAAGATATTGCTCTAAGTTAACAGACATTGCACAATAATCTATTAAACATTATAGTGTAAATTATAGTACTGTAATAGCCAACTGGTTCTCTTCACATTTTCCCAAAGCACTCAATTTGATGATACTATAGTAAAAAGGGATTCCATACAACTATTAACTATTCAAACGTTATCAAAATAATCTAGAGTCATATCAAATGAAACTTGAAAACATGAAGATTCTATCAATAATAATGTTAATCACAAATGGAACATTTATGATAAAGCAAATCTTACATTATGTACATACAATTTGCATTTTGGGGAAGGCATCATCAAATAGGTCCATGGAGAGTAAGCTTTCTGCTGTTATAGAAATTCTCTGAGAAACAGAAAGGATCTCACGTTGGCCAACATAAGCCTTACTTCCAAGCTTACGCAGTAAATGCTGAACATAGAACTGGACATTATTTTTTGAGTGGTATGATTCTGGAAAATAGAAATTTTAAACAGCAGAAAGAGAAATTAATTGGATGAATTGACCATTACTCTAGAGGCAAAATGATTAAATAAACGGAAGTGAAATCATTTGTCAAATCCATAAAACTCTTGGTTACTGTTGCGAGTGGATATGGAAAAAATGCATCTAATTAACATAATTACTGTGACAGAAATGTAATGGAAAAACATAAAATTTAAGCAGAACGATGACTAAAGATTTACCATCTTGTGGTGCATTACACATTTCTCTCACCAAACGCATGATTAAGCTGCTGATATTGTTTTCAATGGCTTCTTCCATTCCCATTGATGACAGAGCCTTTAATGTGTTTTCACAAAACCAAATTAGTAGGGTAAGACAATTGAAATAGATAATATTTTATTTTGGAAGGACAAAAATAAGAAAGGACGACAAAAAGGCATGGACAGAATCAGACACAATATATGAAAGTGATAAGAGCTCGATGAATCATGCTTTGTCTCCGTTAGGCACGGAGGTACCGAGCGTGCCTCCATGCCACACGTGTCTCCGTGAGGCACGAAGGTACCGGGCCTGCCTCCGTGCCATTTTGGCACGGAGGTACCCGGCGTGCCTCCGTGCCTCACGGAGACACGGTTCTCGCCATGAAGAGAAACAAATCAAATGTCTCGAATCATGCTTTGCCCGGTGCCTCCGTGCCTCACGGAGACACCAAGTGAACTTGATCCAAATATGTACGTAAC
>CAIGRP010085992.1:0-24949 GCA_903798385.1 Fraxinus cuspidata | reverse complement strand
CCAATCAAAGACAATTAATTACAATTCTCAGTAAAACAAATTTTAGGCAATTCACTTATCTGTAATTCATTTTCTTTCCATCCAAATTTCAACTTTACAATAAAACGGACCTTTACAATAAAATGAGGCTCAAAGATACTTTAATCATGAGATGGGTGTGGGGATTACTAGTATATTTTCAAGATGATGTTTATTTGTTTAATTTTTTTACTTATAAATACAAAAATTATTGCTTTAAACATAGGGAAATTTTCATTGTTAGTCCTCAACCTACGCACTTTGTCACACGTTTTGTCCTTAATGTACCTTTTTTGGCAGTATGGTTCCCATCCAATCTATTTTAGAGCGTCATTGGTCCTTAGTATGGTTCCGTTTACTTAACAATGAAAAAAATAATTTTTATTTAAAGAGCCTTTACACCGTTATTTTTAAAGTATGATAAGTTAAAAAAGGAAAACGAAAATAGACCTAGAAAATCCTTTTCCTTTTGTTGTATTATTATTTACTAGTGGGGGATCATTTAAGAAGTTTATCTTGTAAAATTTGTTCTTTGCCTAAGAAATGAAAAATCGGTAGGAAGAATGTATAATATTATTAGTTCAAAAAGCATTGAGTAAATTTTAAAGTGGAGCTTTTCGGTACTCAATCAATTTATTGTAGCTTTTTGCGGGGTACATGGTTTACGACAATTTTGTTTACGTCATATGATGTGGTACACATTTTTGCCATTGATTTGAATAACACTTGAACAATAAATGATTTCGACTTTTACATATTATGGAAGGTCACATAAGATGTATAAAATGGAATGTATGAGTAGCTTAATTCCTATAAAATAACGATTGTAAAAGATGATATTCATATCTTGAACCTCAACAAAATCACATGAACAAGGATTCTTGCCAAATGTAAACAATTTCCACATAGAAAAAAGATGTTCTGACCATTGCATAAGAAACCCACAAAAGTACAAAGAATGATAAAACTGAGACGTAGTAAACTCGAAGCCATTATTGAACATCACAATCTTACCATGTATTAAACCATATTAGTACAAGGTTATTTAAGTCATTGCATTTTGTTTCTTTTGGTTAGGATTTGTTAGTCTCTGTATATATACACATGTGCAGCAGAATCATCAGATGGAGTATTCATTCTTTCAATTGAATAACAAATTTCCTCTTTTCCCGCCATTTCTTCTTCTACTCTAAAACTCTCTCATTACAACTTTACATGGTATCAGAGCTTAATACTTCTCTGCAATGGCAGATTCCAATGTGCAAGAGAAGATCCAAAATCAGTGCGATCACATCAATTTACCCATCGAGTCATCAACTGGAAAAGTTGTTGCTGGAAATGTAAATTTGTTGGTTAATCAATTGATAAGCGATCCGAGTAATCCTAATTATCTTCACTATGGCGATAACACAGGGATGCAACTCATCTCAGTTATGCTCACTGAAGAAAACTATGCAATATGGAGTCGTGCAGATACTATGACACTTAATGTCAAAAATAAGAAAGGATTTATTGATGGATCAATTGTTAAACTGCTGTAAGATGATCTTCTTTACCGTGCTTGGAGAAGGTTCAATCATATGGTTTGCTCTTGGATCATAAATTTCATTCCAAAGGAGCTTTATCCAAGTGTTGTGCACAAGGATTCAGCAAGAGAAATCTGGATCGAGTTTCGAGATCGTTATAGTCAAGGTAATGGTCCTCGAATCTATGAACTAAAGAAGCAGGTTGCTTTGATTTCGCAGGCAAATAGCTCAGCTAATTCTTACTTCAATCGATTTCAAAGAACTTTGGGAAGAGTTGGATAATTACAGATAAGGTGTTAGCAATACTAATTACAAGTGTGAAGATCAGGTTACACAAGACTCATGGGGTAAGATGAATAATTCTATAGTGTCGAAGTTAGATCCTCCTAATGGATCCTTTCTCATTGAATAAAGTTTTTACACTGATTATACAAGACAAGACGCAGAAGATGGTTGCTATTAAGAAACAATAGAATTCTGATGCTGTAGCTTTTGCTAGCACAGTAGTGTAAAAACCTTTTAGCACTCAGAGAACTATGTCACTAAATGAATTCCAGAAAAGGGAAAGGCCTATATATATAGTTATTGTGGTATGTTTGGACATCTTAAAGGAAAATGCTACAAGTTGATAGGATATCCTTCTGGCCACGTGCTTATCAAAGGAATCACTCTAGTTGCAAGTGCTATTGAACATGCATCTCATTGTGATAATTCAGATGTGATAAATTTTCTTTCACATCTCACAATCACTCCAAGTTAGTGCCAACAAATTTTGTCTATGTTGATGCCACAGTTGCAAGAACAACTATCTAGCTCCAATCAATAGTCTCAAGATGTGTCTTCTTCATCATCCTCAGTGCCTAATTTAATGCATTTACTTTTTCATGTAGCCGTATCTGTTCAAATTGTCACGGATAAATGGATCATAGATACAAGGGCATCAGAACACATGGTTTGTTTGGTTAAACATTTGACCACTCTGACTGCTATTGTTAGTGCATCAGTGAGGCTACCTAATGATGACGATGCTGCAGTGACACATGTCGGCATAGTGAAATTATCTGCTACATTGGTTTTATCAAATGTATTAGTTGTGCCAAGTTTTAAATTCAACTTGATATCTGCTAGTCAACTAACACTTAAACATGATTGCTGCCTGATATTCATTCATCATTCTTGTTTTATTCAGGATCTTTCAACATGGAGGACGATTGGGGTAGACAATCTTGAGAATGGACTATATTATCTTCAACAATCTGATCACCGATTCAATGCTCCATCTTCACATCAATCTTCTCAGCTCAAACCATATTCCAATATGAATTATGTAGTTTCTCCCAGCATCAGTCATAGTTCTGCTTTCTGTTTGAAATGTAATAAATCTGATTACACTGCCTGTAGCTCTATGAACAACACTGATCTTAATTCTAATATTGATATTTGGCATTGTCGATTCGGGCATGTTTCTATTTCCAAATTATTGCTTCTACATAAATTTACTCATACAATCACAGTTAATAAGCATTTACATTGCAATATTTGTCCTATGGCCAAACAACACATGCTACTCTTTCCAAACAGTGATACAAAGGCTTCCAAAATGTTTGATCTCATCCACTGTGATATTTGGGGGCCATACTCTGTTCTTTCCTTAGATGTATCCAAGTATTTTTTACTATTGTGGATGATTTTAGCCAAATGACATGGACATATCTCATGCGGGACAAATCTCAAACCAGATCCATTATTCAATCTTTCTTTAATCTTATCCAAACACACTTTCATTGCAACATAAAAACCATCAGGTTTGATAATGGTTTTCGAATTTCACATGAAAGAATTCTATCTTTCCAAGGGCATCATACACCAGTTGAGTTATGTTGAAACACCACAACAAAATGGTATGGATGAAAGGAAACATCAACATATACTAACATTGCAAGGGCCATTAGATTCCAGGCAAATTTATCTCATCAATTTTAGGGAGATTGTACTTTAACTACCACACATATTATAAATTGAACACAACTGTTGTCCTTACAAACAAGTCTCTTTGCAGAATGGTTTATTACACCACACCATGTTATACTCATCTTAAGGTCTTTAGATTTTTCTATTATGCTTTCACTTTGAAAAAACATCGAACCAAGTTTGATCCAAGGGCTATACCTTGTTTTTTCTTGGTTATCCATATGGTATGAAGGCATATAAATTGTATAACCTTCAAACCAACACAACTTTTGTCTTAAGACATGTTCTCTTCCATGAAACTGTATTTTCTCTTCCATGAAACTATATTTCCTTTTTATCTTCCTACTTTCTTCCATTCTTTGTATAAATATGCCGATTCTTCACAATCTGATCCTGTCCTTTTCCAGCTCAACCTTATCAGTATATTGATAGTTCATTTCCTCATACAGATTCCATTTCAACACATTATCAGGTTCCCTCACCTTCAAATATTCCAAATGCAAGAACTTCTCTTAATTTCACTTCATTTCCTCCTGATCTCCTTTCACCTTTACCTGTAGTTTCTCCTTCAGTTTCTTATTCACCATATGTGGTACCTACATAAAAATCTTCTAGGCCAAAATGATCTCCTTCTTATCTAAATGATTATCATTGTAGTTTGGTTTCTCAGGTGCTTATTCTCTAGTCAGAATCTGTGGAGAAAGGTTCTGCATTTGGCAAGCAATATCCTATTTCGGACTACCTGGATTATAGTATGTTGTCTCCTGGTCAATGACATTACACATCTGTTTTATCCATTGTCTATGAACCTCAGTCATTTGTTGAAGCATCCAAGCATTCAGATTGGTGCAAAGCCATGGAGGGTGAGTATCATGCTCTTGTTTCTAACAATACGTGGACTGTTAGTAGGTTACCTGCATATAAAAAACCTTTCACTTGTAATTGGGTTTACAAAGTCAAGCTTAATTCAGATGGCAATGAGAAAATGAAGAAGGCTCGCCTTGTAGCTAAAAGGTTTTACTCAGCAAGTTGGCTGGACTATGAAGAAATTTTTTCCCCTATTGCGAAATTAGTCACAGTGAAGACTCTTCTTGTTGTTGCAGCCCACAAGCAATTTCATCTTCATCAATTGGCTATCAACAATGCTTTTCTTCATGGTGAACTGGATGAGGAAGTATATATGTTGATGTCTTCGGGTTATAAGTAGCATGGTGAGAATGGTGAATAATTAGTTTATGGACTCAAACAAGCTTCGAGGTAGTGGAATACTAAGCTAACTTCATATATTCTCTCACAAGACTTCAGGCAGTCAAAATCTAAATATTCCTTATTTAGCGAATAAGATGGCTGCTCATACACCGTGCTTCTCATTTATGTAGATGATATCATTATTAGTGGAAATTATTTAGCTTATATTGAGCATTTTTAAAGGTAGTTGAATTCACAATTTAGGTTACAAGATTTCGAAATTCTGAAATATTCCTATGTTTTGAAGTAGCAAGAAATTCAATAGGAATATCTATTTGTCTAAGAAAATGTGCTCTGGAGGTTTTAGTAGATACAAGTTATCTTGGAGCCAAACCAACACAAAGTCCTTTGCCACACAACTTGTGATTAAGCAAGGATGAAGGGAAAACTATTGCAGACCCAAATGTGTATTGAAGACTGGTTAGAAGGATACTATACTTGACAATAACAAAACCTGATTTGTCTTAAGCTATGTAAGTCCTTAGCCAGTTCTTTTAATCACCAAAACAGCCTCATCTAGATGCAGCCAATTATGTGTTACGATATTTGAAAGGTACACCAGGACAATGGCTATTCTTGCACCTCAAGGGCTTTTGTGATACAAATTGAGCCACCTATTCATATACAAGAAGATCCATCACTGGTTATATTTTTGGAAAGTTCAGTGGTATCCTGGAAGTCTAAGAAGCAACACATAGTTTCAGGATCTTCACCTGAGGCAGAATATAGATCCATGGCAGCTCCAGTTTGTAAGTTAAGTTGGCTGAAGAACTTACTCACAGATTTAAGTGATGTACATACCAAAACAGCTTTATTGTTTTGCGATAATAGTCAGCCATACATTGTTAGCAACCCTGTATTTTATAAGAGAACTAAACCCATAGAAATCGATAGCCATGGTTCAAGCAAGAGAAATGTTTCGTAAGATACATGGTTCAAGCAAGAGAAGTGAAATGCTGTATTTGTCTTCACAGGAGCAGGTGATTGATTTTCTAACCAAGCCATTAGGAAGAGCCAAATTAGATTTTTATTTTGCAAGATAAGAGTATTAAAGATACATTTCCCATCTTGAAGGGGATTATTGAACCATATTAGTATAGGGTTATTTAAGTCATTGTATTTTGTTTCGTTTGGTTAGGATTTGTTAGTCTCTCTCTCTCTACACACACACACACACACACACATGTGCAACAGAGTCATCAAATGGAATATTCATTCTTTCAACTAAATAACAAATTTTCTCTTTTCCTGCCATTTCTTCTTCTACTCTAAAACTCTTTCATTACAACTTTACACCATGCCACATTCATTAAAAGTTTGTTAAAATTTGTGGTTCACAATTTATTAATTATTACATTTCTCTTAGAAAATTGTGCCTTCATTTTAACAAATCAAACTTTGCACTTCATCCTCTCAAGAACTTACTAAAATGTTTTCTCTAGAATCTACTTCCTGTCTTCTCCTAGAACAATTTTTACTCTCTCCAGAAGTCCAGTGTGAAGCTTAGAATGGTTCAATTTACTCTCCCTCTAATTAAACTTCAAATAGATTAAAAAAATAAAGAAAAAAGTAGCAAACTATTAGTACTCAACTACAACTTCCACAAAGGGCATATAAAGCATGCATATCAAAGTTGTCTTCCTTTGTCACTATCCCCACATAGTAACTTCAAAACAAATTTAAAGCTGACTGAAGCCAAGTGAATTCCTTCTTATTCCATATTGAATAATATTCCTAACAAAATTTTCAAGTCTGAAGAAAATATCAATGTCGAAAACATATGCTACATACACCTTCTTTCCAACATGCATCCAAGTGTGGCATGCACCTATAGCCTTCTGCAATCTCTTGATCAAATGTGCTCAACTTGATGCTTCAAAGAATTATCAAACTCTCAATAATTGTCAAAGAAAGGCAAAATGAAATCACGTAAGCAACAAATAAGGGTTTGAATTTGAGCGTTTATTCAAAGAGGCAAGGGCTAGCGAAATAGAGTCTCTTTTATGTTAATAAATAAATCTCTTTGTAGATCAATATCTTCAATTTATTGCTTGGTGTACTAAAAAAGGATAAAGAAGCGTATACATGTCAATTTGAATGCTAGATCATGTACATGTTCCACTCATGTACATGCTAGATCATATATAGTGACAATGGAAGCTATTGCCCCCAAATCCCTTTATTCTGTGTTGGGTTTGATACTCAATAAATTTCGGACTATGATATTTATCGTTTAAGTTAGTTTCATAAGCTTCGATCGAGTATTGAATTAACACTACAAGATATGGTACCCAAACCAAAAAGGTCGACCAAAGATTTAATGGACCATTTGAAGCAATAATTCATTGAAGGGAACAATACATGACTCCTACATATAAAACTTACATTTTAAAACTAACAAGCATGTATTTTATTTAGAAATTCAGGGGTTAATTCCAATTAATAATATATAATATGTAATTAATTGTAATTAATTATCCCCACCCCATCAACAAATAATATATCATTTAATAATATCCCATGGATCCATCCCATCATACCCCAACCTTACCCACCTATGACCCACCCCAACCCATCATACCTATAAATTTTTTTCAAAAATTAAAAACATTTCTTAAGATTACCACCCATCCTTCGAACCACACCCTACCCACCCTACTACAACCCACCTCAACTTTTAAAAAAATTTCAAAAATTAATTTTTTTTTATGGAGATTACATCCCAGCCTTCCCCAGACTTTAAAAAATTAAAAATTATAAAACGTTTTTTTGGAGATTATACCCCACTCCCACATGAGTTGTGTTATTTGTGATTAAATTTATTGTTTGTGACCATACGTGTGTTATATATGACTAAATGTGATCAAATTTATCTTTATGTTACTGTCAGTGATCGTCTAATTTTTGTCTGTATGTAGTCACTAACCTGTGTTATATGTGACTAAATGTGACAATCTTAACTGTGACTATATATGACCAAATCACAACCAATCACAATTAACACAGAATTGATCACAACCAGTCACAATAAACTCATACTTGGTTAGATCACCATGAACAGATTTGCACATATCATAGACCATTACCACCAATCACCACTAGCATTACCTCTAATGCACCACCATTATTGCCTTCAACTCAAATCCAGTACAATAAATACTACTTTCACCAACTTGTGTTAACTATAACTAAATATGATCAAATTTGTCATCAGTGTGATTATCTATGATCATGTCAGTTTAATTTGTGACTGTATGTAACTAGGCCATGTATAGTCACAGTTAACATAAATCTAGTCACAATGAAGAAAGACTTAGTCAACCCGGTTGTCCCCGCCGCCACCACTCTTAATAACATCGAGAATCAAATGCATACTACCCCACCACGACCAGATACACCATCAACAAATGAACTATTTCTGCCTATACCACTACCAATGACAAACCACCCACAGCTCAAAACAACTACAACAAATTGGATCAGAAAACCACCAACAAAATCCTACCATTCAAAAAATCAAATTGACTGAAAATAATTGATTTTTGTTGTATACTTTTTCCTTAAATTAAAGTTGTAACAATGTGAATTGCAAAAATCTCCTATTGGCGTTCCAGGGAGATAGAAAGAAAAAGAGGGCCCATCAAAAAGGAAGTGAACAACAACAAAGCTAAAAAGAAAAATTACCAATGGTGTTACAGTGATGACAATTCGACAACTACAGAGGCTGATCGACTTACAGGCTGCTTGCGGCATAGTGCCTGGTTAGCAGTGATGACGATGCAGCCACTACTGCAAGGACTTGCCACGGGCATAGCAGCGTTGATCACTGCAAGGCTTGGTCAGAATAGCAGCATTTTCTACATGTAAAATTGTCGCGAGCAGCGCTTGCTGATGTTGTACGCGGTAGTTCTGCTCCACCGTATATAGAGACGAACCGTTGCTTGCATCTTCTTTTTCTGGCATTTTTGCTCTGTCCTAAGGGGTTAGATGGGAATGGGTAAGGTGGTGGTAGAGACTAGGGAGAGAGAAGAGGCAGGAAGAGTGTGATAGAGAAAGACACGGCATAGAGAGGTAAAGAGTTGGGGGCTAGGTTTGGGATTAATCGGGGTGAGGGTGGAGGTTATTATGTAAATTTAGGTTTAATTAATTTTTTATTAATTACAATTAATGATCCTATTTAAATAGTAAAATTAACCCCCTTATTTATGAAAATTAATCTTTAATTATAGGTGATATTAGAGGCAACAACAATTGTCTACTATGACCAATAACGAGAAGGCTACTCAATCTACCCCATACAAAAAGCACTAGTCTGATTACGGCTACGAGACCCCCTACACTCATGCTGGGCCATCTACCGCTACGAGGCCCCCTATACTCATTTTCGGCCGTCTACTACCACAAAGCCTTCTACACTCATGTTGGGCCGTCTATCGCTATAAGGAACTCTACATTCATGGTGGACCGTCTACCACTATGAGATCATCTACACTTGACTATGAAAATATCACTGAGATAGATGAGAACTGATTAGTGGTTATCATGGACACGACTAATTGTTGGATTTGTGGATGTCCTTCTCTTGGGATGTGGGGGTAGTGGGAGGTGCTATGTGGAACACGTGTCGCGATAACTACCTAGCAGTTATATGGCTTCAGACACATATAAAGATGAACCTCTGCAGGAATAGAAGTATGACCATTAGGCTGATGCCGGTCGTACAAGAGAAAGATGAATCTCTGCAGGAATACTTGGCTAGATTTAGCAAGGCGATACTCGGTATAAAGGACCTTCAAATGTCAACAGTGGTCACAACATTGATGAATGGGATGAAAAATTGGGCCTTTAAAATGTCACTATCCAAAAACTCTAGAATTGATGCATGACTTGCTGAAGAAAGGAGATAAGTACATGGATGCGGAAGAAGCGTACAAAGTTACACAAAATTTTAGAGAGGGATGGGAGGCGAAATGTCATAATCGAATGTTTGTGACGATCGAAAACCCACTGGAAAAAATGACATGCTTAGAATGACCTATCAAGCAGAGGCAGGAGGAGGTCAAGACCTTCACCTCTTTGAACACACCATGCGCAAAGTTGTTGATGGAAATACGGGACATGAAGGAGCTCGAATGGCCGAAGCTGATGTTGACGTCCCCAGTAAAAGAAATCAAAGTAAGTATTGCCAGTTGCACAAAGATCACAGACATGATACTGAAGATTGTCTGCAGTTAATTGAGGAGATTGAACATCTTCTAAGATAGGGATACCTAAACAAATATGTGAGGAATGACACATGCAAGTAAAATGTTGATGATCACCTTCCTTCATCTAGAGCCAGAGTGATAAATGTGATCACTGGCGGGATAGCAGTAGGCAGATACTCGAATTCAGCTAGGAAGAGCTAAGAACGCTCTGTTGGAATTTGCTCTATCTAGAAGAAGACATGATTCTGTCGGAGCATCACATTCGGGGAGGAAGATTTGATTGGTGTGGCGTGCCCTCATGATGATGCCCTAGTAGTTGTGGGTAACATAGCATATTTTGATGTCAAGATGGTGTTAGTCGAATGAGAAAGTGCAGCGAATGCTCTTATGTGGGATGTCTTCATGGGTTTGAAGATTTATCCCGAGAAATTGAAAATGGTGACCATCCTTCTACAAGGTTTGGTGGAACAATCGTGATACCAGAGCGAACTGTGGAGCTTTCGGTCACGCTCAATATTTATTCAACAACCATGGTAATAATGACAAGCGTCTTAGTTGTCAAAATACCCATGGCAAACAATTCCATCTATGGCCGACCGTTGCTAAATGCTGCAGGTACTGCCCCTTCAACTTACCATCAGGCCATGAAGTTTTCGACTAGTAGAGGGGTTGGGTGTGTAAGGGGGATCAACAAAAATATGAAAAATGCTACGTTGATAGTCTATAGGCAAAAGGTTCTCCATTAGTTATGATGCTGGATGTAGAGCCCCAAAGGGGGCGAACCGACAAAATTCTCGTATTGAAGGGCCACGAGTTCAGCATTGGAGTAAATATAAAATCTTAGAAAAAGGAAGAATTGGTTAAATGTTTGACTAATAACCTGGACATTTTGTATGGAGTACATGAGACATCCCAAGGATCAACCCATCAGTCGCCCAACATCATCTCGATATTCTACCAGGGACGAAGCCATTGAAACAGAAGAAAAGAAACTTTGGCCCTTAAAGGCAATCTGCAGCGAGAGATGAGGTTGAGAAATTTCTATAGGCGGGTTTCATCTTGGAAGTGCAATACCCCAAGTGGTTGGCAAATATGGTGCTTGTAAAGAAGTCTAATAGGAAATGGTATATTTGTGTCGACTACACTGGTTTGAACAAGGTGTGTCCAAAAGAATCATACCTATTTTACCAGATAGACAATCTAGTGGATGCCACGTCGGGTCATGAAAGGCTTAGCTTTCTGGACGTGCTTTCCAGGTGTCACCAGATTTCTATGGCCGAGTCCGATAAGGAGAAGACGTCATTTATCACTGATTTCGGGACATATTGCTATACGGCCATGCCGTTCGAACTAAAGAACGTTGCGGAGACCTATTAGATGATGGTAAATAGAGATTTTTGTGGATTGATTGGGGATGTTATAGGCGTCTACATCGATGGCATGGTGGTCAAGAATACCAAAGCTGACAACCATGTGGTTTGCTTGCAGAAAGTGTTCAAAGTCGCCTGACAGAATATACTGAAGTTCAACTTAGAAAAATGTGTTTTTGGTACCATATGAGGGAAGTTCCTGGGTTTCATGATCAGGTAGAGAGGTATTGAGGTGAATTCAGATAAAATTCGGGCAATTCTGGAGATAAAAAGCCCTACCAGTAAGATGGAGGTCCAAAGGCTAACGGATGGGTAGTAGCCTTGAATTGTTTTATGAGTTGAGCATCAGATAAATGTTACCGTTTTTTCAAGGCCATTGGGAGCTCCATCAACTTTGAGTGGACCCAGGAGTGCGAAGAGTCTTTTGAATCTTTAAAGCAAGCAATACAACAACCACTGATTTTGACAAGTCCATGACTTGGGGATGTTCCGTGTCTCTCTTAGTAGTATTACCATAGGTGGTTGGTGCTGTGTTAGTAAAAGAATTCCCAAAGGCTAAGAGGCTGGTGCACTATGTAAGCCAAATGATGAAGGGCGTAGAAATAAGATATAGCCTGGCCGAGCAATTGGTGTTGGCATTGGTCATTGCGGTTAGGAAATTAAGGCCATACTTCCAATCTCACATGGTATAGGTAAAGACTAATCAGCCGATTAAGCATAGTTTACATCGACTAGAAGCCTTGGAAAGGTTATTGAAGTGGGCGATTGAGTTGAGTGAGTTTGATATCGAGTTTAAACTAAAAAAAATATCAAGGCACAGGCTTTGGTGGACTTTATAGCTGAGCTCATTGTCGCGCTGAGCAACTCGCATGATAGAAGACGGATGGAAAAATATTTGTGGATGGGTTCTCAAAAGGCAAAGGATAAGGAGCAGGGATCATAATGATAGGATCGGACTCCAAAGAGTTGGAATATTCCCTATGCTTTGAATTCCAGTTACAAATAATGATGCCGAGTATGAAGCATGATCACAGGCATGGGCTTGACAGGCAGACTGGAGGTGTCTTCGGTTGAGATATGCAGTGATTCTCAGTTGATGTTTGATAGGTGATGAGGAAATTTGAAGCTAAGGACAGAAGGATGCGGCATACTTGGCCAGACTTACATCAGCTAACTTGAAGGATTTGCCTCACACAACAAGCGTGCAAGTCTTGCAACAGTCGAGCACTCAACACGATCGATGTTGTGAACCTAGAGTATGGAAAAGGTTGGATGGACCCGTTGATTGAATATCTCATGGGAGACAATGTCTAGAAGACAATCTCGATGCATAACGATGATGGCTCAAGCAGTTTTGTTCATCGTCATCAATGGGAAACTTTATAAGCGGGGTTTCACCATGTCGTACTTAGAAGTGTTTATGACCAACAGAGGCACATGAAGTTCTATTTGAGGTGCATGTACGAATTTGCGGTAGCCATCGAGGGACGACTGCACTCACATTCAAAATCTTACGATAGGGATATTACTGGCCTACCATGAAAAAGGACGCTAGAGAATTTGTTAGAAAATGTAATGCATGCCATTGCTGTAGGAACCTGGTCCATGTCTGAGTTGAGCAAGATATGGCTATTTTTAGGTTATGTTATTTCTTTCGATGTAGAATGGATATCCTAGGACCTTTGCCAGTGGCCAAGGGATAAAGAAAGTTTCTACTAGTCACCATCGACTACTTTACTAAATGGATGGAGGTGGAACCACTGGTTGCTATCACGACAGCTAAGGTGCAGGGCTTCATGTGAAAAAACATCATATGCAGGTTTAGAGTGCCTAGTGTGATAATTACAGATAATGACAAGTAGTTTGATAATCACTCTTTCAAAGCTTTTTGCGCGAGCCATCACATCGATCATAGGCTAACTTCTGTTGCTCGCCCTCAATCCAATGGGCAAGCAAAGGTGACCAACCAGACCATACTGTGGGATCAAAAGACAAGATTGGAAAGAGAGAAGGGGCTTTGGGCAGATGAACTACCCAATGTATTATGGGCATGCCACACAACCTCGCTAGAACCAACCGATGGAACACCTTTTAAGCTATCATTCGGGGTGGAAGCTGTTGTTCTTGTTGAAATCCTTAGTGAGACTGGTAGAATGAAAGTCAAGTATTTTGACATCATGGCAACCAACGTAGAACTTGATTTGCTTAAGGGAGTGAGATACTGTACCTATAAAGATGGCAGCATATAAGCGGAAGGCTGTAAAGTATTTCAACCAAAAAGTAAGGCCAAAGATTTTCCAGCCTGGAGATCTTATGCTTAGGGATACAGCAGCATCAAAATACCTACCATCGAAGCTCAGGCTAAATTGGGAAGGACCGTATGAAGTGATTGGTAGCCTTGGAAAAAGAAGCCTACAGTCTGAAGGATATGAAGGGAAGCCACTAGGTAGGCCATGGAATACTGAGCATTTCAAGAAATACTATCAATGAGCTATATCGTAGAAAGATGAGTCATGAATTTTGTATATACAATAGATATGTTGATGTGTTAATTTCCCTAATGTAATGCCTACAATAGGTACCACTTATTGTAATTGTTAATGTTATCTAATGAAAGGCCTGGACAGCCGTAGATGATGGGGGTTCTAAGGGAATGCCAGCCAGCTGGGACATCCTAGTGTGCTTCTTTAGCCCCTAAATCCAGGTAATTTATATTTCAATGTGAGGCTTCAAACTTCTCCCAACAACTCAAGTTCGCTCTACGGTCTAGTGTAGAGCCTTCAAAGCTAAAAACTAGTTAAGGCCCTAAATTACTAGACTCTGCACCGTTCAATTCAACATCATCCAAAAGGTTAAGTAGAGAGCAACAAGAATAAATTGGTTATAAGCTCGACTGTGCTCAACAATCATAGCGGAAAGCCTACAAAACCAAAAATTGGTTAAGACCCTAAACCATTAGACCAAGTGCTCTACATTCGACAAAGCTTGAGGGGCTAAGTGAAGAACAACAAAACTAATAAATTGGTTATAAGCTCGACTACGCTCAATGTCATAGTGGAGAGCCTACAAAATAAAAAATTAGTTAAGGCCCTAAAGCACTAGACCAAACACTCTACATTCGACAGAGCTCGGGGGGTGAGGTGAAAAGCAACAAAACCAATAAATTTGTTATAAGCTCGACTATGTTCAACGGTCATAATGGAGAGCCTGTAAAACCAAAAATTAGGTAATGCCCTAAACCACTAAACCAAGCGCTCTACATTCGACAGGGGGCTAGGTGAAGAACAACAAAACAAATAAATTGGTTATAAGCTCGACTACGCTCAAAGGTTGTAGTAGAGAGCCTGCAAACCCGAAAGTTGGTTAAGGCACTAAGCGCCCTACATTCGATGGTGAACAACGAGGCTGAAAAATTGGTTAATGATCATCAATTGAAATATGAGAATTGAAATAAGTACCTGGCTTGTGATCGATGTAAGTGTGTCGACCGCATAGAATCGACCCATTCCCGTCGGTCAAATGATGATCGATGGCTAATGGTTAGTCGTTATGAAGCCAGTACACCCCCTAGACTTCACATCTGTTAACAGCCACTCGATTAAGTTATAAAAGTTGTGCAGGGAAAGGTAAAAAAAAAAAAGCAACAACTAAGCAACAATAATGTTCCATAATAATGCCCTCATACTAAAAAAAGAGTGAGATTGTTTGTCCACATCCTGGACCAGGAGAAATCACTAGACAATTGAAGGATAAAAATGAATAACTGTATAAAGTGTTGAAAGATCTACAACAAAAGACTATATCGACCTAAATGCGATGTCCCTTCGCTCCCGCCTCACGATATGCACCCGAATGTCTTGGATTGAGGAGATCCACTCTCTCTTCATTTATGTTTTACCAAAAACATATTAAAACCCAAAGGGTCGATAGAATGGTGCTCAACAGAGATCCACTCCTTGGTCAATTTAATGGATGTCTCCATCGCCTTTCTCTCGTATGAATGCAAGGCCTTAGCATAATCAGATGATGATTTGTATTGCTCCACAGGTGCCCCCAGGTCCTTAGCATACTCCATTGAAGCTTTATATCGCTCCACCACTTTCTCAGGTGATCGAGCTAAAACATATCATAGGTTATCAATCTCTGTCTCTTGTTCACGAGCTCAAGCCTCTAAAGAAGAAATTTTCTTTCAAGAGACTTCTTCAAAGAAGAAATTTTCTTTTTGTAGTGGTGAACTTCCTTCTTTTTTTTCCTCCACGAGAGCTTTTAACTCCAATGAATGATAATGGCTGACTCAACAAGTCTAGTTTGAAAGGTCACAACCTAACATGCAAGGTGGCAAACTGATAATAAACTAGCGAAAAGAATGAAGCATAGCAGAAAGCTTACCATCTGAGTATAGACCGCCAATACCCTATCCACATCGTCAGTAGGGATAAATCCCTCATCGCTCCCTGGCGTGGGTAGAGACTACAATACTTTATCCAAATTAAAATCCATATTTGTATGCACACAATTGAGTTTATTAGGTAAAAAGAGAATAGTAAGTAAGAATATATGCAAATGTAAAAGTGCGAGCACTAAAAAGAGGACTTACTGGTAGGTCGACTGATCCAGCATGATTCTCAAAGTCAGAACTGAACCTAGGTTGGGTATGAGGGTGGTGTATTAGTCAATTGTTGGATTTGCACTCACAGAACAGGAGTAAGAACAACCTGACTATTGAAGAGACGAATTTGAGGATGTATCCAATTAGTGTTGAAAGGGAATTGATCCTCAGAAGCTCGAACAAAGATGAACCAAGATTTTCACCCGTTGTTGGAATTTCTAAATTTGAGGAATCGCAAGAGGACTCTAGAGGTGATGAAAACAAAGACATTACATTGAGCTAGCTCATGCATCTCGAAGACGCACCTAAAGAGGTCTACTGAGAGAGGGATCTTCTTCCTGAGACAAATGTACAAGAAATACAACGCCTTTCTCCACACGTTAGGTTTTATTTGACTTGGAGTGAGGTGTAATTCATTAAAAATTGAAACAAAAAATGGATGGATGGGGAATTGAAAGCTACCATCCATAATGTCTTTGTACACAACAATATCGCTATGGTTGGACCCTGAAAGCCTTTCTTTAGGCGTAGGGGCTCTATAGATATAATTGTCATCATGTTCGAATTTGCTAAGTGATTTTTCCAATTTAAGTGGGGAATTATAAAGGCTATAGCATTTTGGAATCTCAAGAACCACCACCTCGCCCGACATATCTCGCCCAATTTTCAAGTTTTGGTTCAAAGACTTAGTCGAACCAATGTATTTTTTGGGAGAACTTGGTTGGAAAGCTTGAGGGTCAACCGAATGGGATGGACTATCAGAGTTATGGGAGCATCGATCGACATCTCAAGGGAGGCCGTCGACAGGCTTGGTCGAAAAGAGTGTCCCATCGATTGATCGACGTTCAACTAGCAAAGAAGCTGGTTGACGAACCAAAAAAAGGATGAAGGAAGAGAAGATGAAGAAGTTACCTTGAGAGTTTGAGAGAGAGATGATTTATGTTTTTGCAAATGGATGAGTGAGAGTGATATGGAGGTTTTATCTCCTTATGTAGAGGAAAAATTTTGAATTAATTTCTCCCCAAAACCAAGTCCATTGCACATTATTTCATTACCCTATGACATATGGAATAGTCGACCCGCTTGCATTATACCAAATATCGATATAAAAAATCCCTTGACGTAGATGAGTGAAGATGCCACCACTTATCAATAGCATCGGCAAGAGGTAAGGGGCTAGTGATATCAGAGGCAACAACTATTATTTACTATGTCCAATAAGGAGAAGGCTACTCAATCGACCACCTAAGAAGAGCACTAGTCCGCCTACTGCTACGAGATCCTCTACACTCATGTTGGGCTATCTACCGCTACGAGGCCCTCTACATGCATGTTGGGCCGACTACCGCTACGAGGCTCTCTACATTCATGGTGGGTCATCTACTTCTATTAGACCATCTACACTTCACTAAAAAAATATTATTGAGATGGATGGGAACCGATCAGCGGTTCTCATGGACATGACTAACCGTTGGATATGTAGATGTCCTCCACTTGGGATGTAAGGGTAATGGGAGGCGCTACGTGGGACATATGTCGCGATAACCGTCCCCGAGGTTATATGGCTTCAGACACACATAAATACCCCTAAGGCAAGACAAGTATGAGACAAAAAATTCTATATATCTGAATATGCATTTGATCTATTCCTTTATTTTTTCATTCTTGAACCCCTCACTAATTCTCACGCCAGAGGTAAAACGAAAGAGAAAGCCTCGATCTCATTGTGCAGGTAGTATTCGTTCATCAGAGTTGCGGAGCACCTTGCACCGCCAGGAGGCTATGTAGGCTTGTTTCATAACCATTTCAATAGGATTCAGGGTAAGTTTTCCATTGTTAAATCAGTTGTTTTATCGTCCATTACGAGTGATGGCCCATTTGCACCCTCTTTGGCCCATTTTATTTGTGCAATAGCTTGGATGCTTATATGTGTTTGCCTTACCATATACCGATTAAGTGTTGTAGAAAGGAAGAAATCCCAGCAACCGTTTTTCTCTCCCCTCCCTCTTTGTGAGTAGCCTATTTGTGTGAGAGAAAGAGGCAGCCGGTTTTCCTTTGTTCTTTGTGAGCCTTTTTGTGAGCTACCACCTTCATCTCTTTGGCAACTTTTGTGATATTGTTTGGTTGAACTTGTTCATTGTGGTGTAACTTGTGATGGTTTCAAATTGAGCCCTAATGAGTAGTTATAGATGGTGAATTAGTCTCAAAGTGGGAGATTATTAAGTTGTGGACTTTAATTATTGTTGAGCTCTAATTATTGTGGTGGTATTAGTTAAGGACTGTTTAGGAATTTGAATTCTTGTAAAATTCTTGGAAAATTCGATTTTGCTGTAATTTATATTATAAATAGGGAGCAATCTTAGGTTTTTATGTATCAAATAGAGAGAAAGAGAGATTAGAGGAAATCTCATTGATATTATATCTTGTAAACCTTTTTTTATCATAGTGAATTATTGAAGTGGCGGGAGAGGACGTAATTTAATTGAGGTGAACTTCTATAAATCTTGCATGTTCTTGATTGTTTATTTTCTATATTTAAATTGGTTGATCTTGGTGGGATAAAAATAAAGTTTATAATTGTCAGCAATCAAGGCGTTGCTTGTTTTGCACATTGGAGCTTCCTGGTGGTGAATTTTTTTCAACATTCTGCAAGATCAATGATATCTTGATTTTATGTTGTCAGCTAGGTGACATCCATAGCTATCTGTTTCATTGAGATTTTACTCTTTTCAGCATATATAATATACATTTCAAAGATTTACATTCAAAACCTCATTCTAATCCTATGTTTAGGAAAATTTATTTTGAGGTTCAATCAAGATAACAACTTTGAGTTCTGAATAAATTACGATATATGTACTTTATGTGCCTAATGTGCAAGATGATGCAAAGGTGTTACGCGGAAAGTGTTTATATGCTCATTAAAGTTATGAGAACAAATACTTCCACTATTCTTGAAGATTATAAGCGAAATGAGCTTTTTAGTGTACGTGCATTCAAGTGGAGTGCTTGTAATTCTGTCATAGTGTATTCACTTTGATTCAAGATTAAAATGCATGTGAGCGAAGGATTATATGACACTTAAGACTGCTTAAACTTGTTGTACACCAAGAGGCAAAAATGAAACGCCCCAATTTTCATAAACTCTAGAGCATTAGTAAAAAATTGAATGTTCTTCACTTTAAAGCGGAAGTGATAAAAAATTATTCCTTTATTTTAAAAACATTAATAGTGTCAATAAAACAACTCAAAACATGAGAATTGTATCAATTCGAAAGAAACATAATCAACTAACTATTAAATAAATATTTCTTTGAATGCAACTAAAATTAAATAACCAATTTAAATGATAGAAAATTCTCCTATTTTTTTCTTCTCTTTCTCTCTCTGCCGTGGCTTCCTTTATTTATGTGGTTAAATAATGGGACTTCTTGCGATATATATAATTGAAATCAATATTCAAAATTTAGTTGTACGTAATTAGAATAGGGGAGCTGTGTATCACAAGTTATAATTAATAGGTTTCAGTATTTTGATTATTGTTTAAACAATATAATCCTAATCATCCAATTGAATTTGTATGCAAACAAAAGTGGGAAGCCGCGTAATACAAGAAAACTAGATAAGAATTGGATTCAAATAAAAGAATTAGGATTATATTAAATTAATTATTTCCTAATTAAACTAATCAACTAATCCTGATCATCTAATTGAATTTATATTAAAATATGACAAGTGGAAGAATGAAAAATTGGTTTCATTTGACTTTGCATACCAGTGATAGAATTGAAGTAATGAAGAGTAATGGATTTTTAATCAATTTAGGATTCCAATTAACCTTTATCAAAATCAAATTAGAATTACAATTAACATTTTTATCCTAATCCAAAAATCAAAATTTTAATTTCTACATTTGTGACTGCCAATTGTCAAATTAATATTCTTAATTCTTCAAAATTCCATTTAACATTGATTTCCTTAAATCAGATCTAACTTGGTGTGGTCATATCCATAAGAACTTTTTTATTAGATTGAATACTCCTAATTAATTGCAAAGCTATAAAATGAACAAAATATTGATATATTAATTATCACTCTACTGATACTTAAATTATTTGACCCAAATAATATTGAATTTAATACTCATTTCACTTAAGTCCCTTGACTTCTCAAAATTTTTAAAAGGCATCTAGATCAAAATCCTTGTCCCCAAATAATCTTATTTTATAAAATTTTGGGATGTTATAAAAAAAAATCCCCGAGGCAAAGGTCCCCAAGTGTAGTAAAAGTGTCTCCAAGATGTTAAAACAAGGCCACGGAGCAAACGGGTCTGCTAGGATCAAAAACATTTTGTATTTGAAGCACAAGGGTCTTCCAAATCCGCTAAATAGTATCATAATGTATCTTAGTGATACCGACTATGTAGAACAATATTTTCAATTGATTGCTTGGTGTACTAACATGATTTATGAGACGTGCCCTAAAAAGAAAAGGATAAAGAAGCATATACATGTCAATTTGAATGCAAGATCATGTATATTTTTCGCTCATCGTATTTTATTCATTGGACGTAAATGTTCATAGTCGTAGGTGATGGAGGCCGGCTACTTTGTGCCTTTAGAATTAAGGTAAGAAGGTTTTCTAATGGAGATTAATATATTCAGGGTGGCCAGAAAAAAGTTGTCCCCGACATTTTGGCAATGAAAACCTATAAAGTCGAAAGATACACTCGTACTTTGGAGTAAAGGGAACCAAACTAGCATGACTTGAAGTGAGGTACGGTTGGCTCTTTGTTTCCTTCTCTTATGATTCTACTTTGTATTTGTTTAAAGACTTGTAAGGGACTTTTAATGATTACTCTTTTGCTTTTGGATGTGAGCCATTATTACTTGTCATATGTGATTTAAGAAATAAAAGTGAATTAGAGATGTCTCCAGTTAGGGATGAGATTTGGTCTTATGTTTTAAATTGCTCTCTAATATTTCTATCTATGACATAGTTGCGTGCTTTCATGTCTTCCGCTCAATTTCAGTTTACAACTTCATTTGAATTCAAAACTAGAATGCACGTGAACAAAGGATTATATGAAACTAAACTCCCTAGACTTGTTGTACACCATGAGGCAAAAGGTCCCCCGAAGCAAAAGGGTTGCCAAGTGGAACAAAAGGGTCTCCAGGATGTAATGACAAGACCATGGACAAGATGGGTCTCTAAAGAGTAAAAGGGTCTCCATGTAGAAGCAAAAAGGTCTTCTAAAATTAGCAAAACGGGTACAACCTTTGTGCTTTTTAGCATAATATCTTCAGATGAGTGATGGATGTATTAATATGATCTACTGGAAGGGACCTAATAAAGATAAAAGGAGAGAGTGCATGAATTTCAATTTGAATGCTAGATCTCGATCAAAATAGCTTCCAAATGATCTTCGATGCAAAGCTGGCTCAATTTAATCAACCACAAGATTACTCCAACAATTGAGACTCAAAACCAAAACACTTGTGTTGCCTCTTGTTTCCTAGCCCACAAAGGACTCAAATCTTCAAAGGAGTATTTC
The DNA here is from genome assembly GCA_903798385.1 of Fraxinus cuspidata. Lineage (NCBI taxonomy): Eukaryota > Viridiplantae > Streptophyta > Magnoliopsida > Lamiales > Oleaceae > Fraxinus > Fraxinus cuspidata. The sequence goes on along the minus strand of CAIGRP010085992.1, from coordinate 3,446 downwards.
ACAAAGGAAGATGACAATGACTGCAATTCACAAAGAAGAAGAGAGGGAAGGAAGCAAGTTCGATGACTCACGGTTTCCACAAAAAAATAAAAAGGAAAAAGAAAAGAGAACGGCTGCCTTGTATTCTCTCAATTGCAACAAATGTATGTCACGATTTTTTCATCAAGGAGGGGCAGCCCACATATAATGTTTAGGGCAAAAATAGAGCAACAACAAATGGGCCAAACAAGGCAAAAAGGGGCAATCACAAGTCAACGTGTTGAGCTACTTATTTTGGGTTCCATCTCATGGTATTAATCCACTATTTCAATCCTAGGTTGAAGCCTATCAAATTAAACTCAATACAATCATGACCAGAACTTATTGGGTATCAAATAAAATAGTAAATCTCGACCTTGATACTCAATAAACCTGCAAGCAAACAACACCAATTTAATACTTGATTAATCAAGGTATCCAAATAAACTTAAAAATCATAGACCTTATCAGTTTCGGACACAAAACACAAACCATATCTACTACATATACTCACTAAAAGGGTAAGGTAAAACCTCAGTACAATTAGATATACATATTGATAATTCAAGAGTACATAATAACACAAAGTTATACACATGCGAAGAATACACACCATAACATAATACACACATCTTTTTAACATGTTCAGCACACACTAAAACAACAATTAACACTAAGTTAATCAAATAAATTGTCAACATATGCAACCATGCTTAAATGACCTCAAGAAAAGATCTCACCATAATTACCCTACCCCATTTCATGAAGCTAATAGCTAGAGAACACATCTATCCTCTCATCGCCAACAATGCTCACTAGATTGATTATTCCTTATACCTAACTAGTAAACCACTAAAGATCCTAAGTCAATGGGAAGTTCCTCTATCACTACATCATATTTCTCAAATTAGATAAATAATGAATTTCCACCTAATAGATGTGATATTAGTGTCACTCTTTCACTTCACTCGCTTAAGATTCTAATAAATAGAGGATTCCAATGTAAGACTAAAAATTGATCTAATACTTGAGGTGAAAAGAGATCGAGAAAACTGAATGCCCATAGATCATACCTCCAGCCATTGGTATCATTCCAGAAGCTTTCCTTTGTTCCAGGTAATGACACTTCCAAGCTCTCAACACTCTTGATTGTGGTGTATGCTGTATTTTCGGTGGTGAAGTTCAGGGACCAAAACCCATCCATTTATATAGCCAAAACTCCCATCAAGTTATGGCTTAAGTTACCAACCAATTGATGGTGAAATTGAATTCCATAAATGTTGAAACTCTTGAACTGTTGAAACTGAAAATCCCATAAATGTTGGACTATCAATATGCCCGTTGAAGAAATGGGAAGAGACTTCAGCGAGAATGTGAAGAGAGAGATCTGTTACATTTTTCCACTTGGTCCATACATTCAGCCTGATGTTTCAACTCAATCCTATCAATTGTCCTTTTTAAGAAACAAAAACATGAATCATGGCGATGAGTCCTCTGATAACGAGTAGTATCTTCCATGTATTACAATGTGTTTAGTTCCTTAAGAATTATTGTTTACGTGGTAACAATACTTAATGAAAAGACCTTATGTCTTATTCTTGATCTGACATAAATGTATTTTCTCAAATAACTCAAGGTGCCCATGAATATGAGAAATTATTACAATGAATAAGAGTTTCATACAAAATTGTTTATATACAATTACATAATGGAAACAAGTCCCATTTTCTCTACATGACCTTGAATTTCAATGGTGGTATGCCTTTAGTCAAATGGTCAGCGATCATCAATTCGGTGCTTACGTGCTCAATGACCATTTTCTTTTCATTAAATGTTCTCTTATGGCTAAATATTTGATGTCGATATGCTTACATCGACCCCCACTTTTGTTGTTCTTAGCCATAAAGACATCAGCCGAATTGTCGTAATAAATTCTTAATGGCCTAGAAATGAAATCCATAACTTATGTCGATATGCTTACATCGACCTCCACTTTTGTTGTTCTTAGCCATAAAGACATCAGCCGAATTGTCGTAATAAATTCTTAATGGCCTAGAAATGAAATCCATAACTCTAAGCCCAATTATGATACTCTTGATCCATACACCATGCGAAATAGCCTCAAAGCAGGAAACAAACTCGACATCCATAGTTGAAGTAGTAGTTTAGGTTTGCTTGGCACTCCTCCATGATACAGCTCCACCAGCCATCATAAAAATATATTATGATGTTGATTTTTGTGAATCAACATAGTTGGCAAAGTCTGAATCTGAGTATCCAATCACTTCCAAATTATTCGTCCGTTTTTACATAAGCATATACTTTTGGTTCCTTGAAGGTACCTCAATACTTTCTTTGCTGCTTTCCAATGATCCATACCTAGATTACTTTGATATCGTCCAAACATTCCTATAGCAAATGCATTGTCAGGCCTTGTGCAGACTTGAGCATACATCAGGATTCCGACAACAAAAGTATATGGAATGTTCTTCATTTGTATCCTATATTAATCATTTTTTGAGCATTAGTTCAAATTAAACCTATCACCCTTCACAATGAGAGCTACAATTGGTGAATAATATTTCATCCGAAATCTCTCTAAAACTTTGTTGATTTAGGTTTCCTAAGACAGACCTAAAATCCCTTGTAATCTATCTCTGTTAATCTTAATGCCAATAACATAAGATGCCTCACACATATCCTTCATATCGAAATGTTTAGAGAAAAACTGCTTCATGTCATGCAACAAACCCTTATCATTGGTTGCAAGTAAAATGTCATCTACATATAAAACAAGAAAATAGATCTTACTCCCACTAACCTTCTGGTACATACATTGATCCATGATATTTTCAACAAATCCAAATGAAGAAATTACTCCATGAAATTTTAAATACCATTGACGGGATGCTTGTTTTAAACCGTATATAGACTTCTTAAGCTTACATAACAAATGCTCAGCATCATTATAGGGGAATTCTTTAGGTTATAAACCTCCTCTAAATCTCCATTGAGAAATGTTGTTTTCACATCCATTTGTTGTAACTTAATGTCAAAATGGGCTACTAATGCCAAAAAAAATACGTAGAGAATCTTTCTTAGATAACTGAGAGAAGATTTCTGTATAATTGATTCTCTCATTTTGAGTGAATCCCATAGCAACAAGTCTTGTCTTGTATCTCTCAATATTGCCTAGCAAGTCTTTCTTAGTCTTAAAGACCCATTTACAACCAATGACTTTAGCACTACTAGGTAACTCAACAAGATCCCAGACTCCATTACTCTTTATGGAACACATCTCTACCTTCATGGCATTGTACCATAATTCTGACTCTTTACAACTTATGGCTTGTGAAAATGATTCAGGATCATTTTCGACTCCAATATTGTTGTCAGGTTCTTATAAATACACTTCATAATCACTAGGA
>CAIGRP010085985.1:0-13443 GCA_903798385.1 Fraxinus cuspidata | reverse complement strand
GTTTTTGATCATCAGTCATAGTAGCGAGAAATTCACTAGTTATAGCCTTAGAAACTTTCTGTTTAACTATGACCCCTTTCATTTTTTGCTGTCAAATGGGGAAATCCATTTTCCATTAAAAACTCCAAGTTCAAATATTGTAGTTATCATTTGAAATTTTCAATCAACACAAAGAATAAAGATTTTAGGTCTCAGTTTAACAGAAAGATAAAAAAAACCAGATATTTCAAAAGATAATAGAATATCACACAAGGCCTCATTGCAATACAAAAAAAAACTAAAATGAAATATCAATTTTCAAAATAGTAGACTAATCAACTTAGTGAAGACAATTTACAGTGATTACAAAACAGTTTAATAGCCATAATGAAGGAAAAATATAATCAGCAGAGGTATCAAACAAACCAGCAATCACAACAATTCACAGAGAATTATGCTACAGTATATTAAGCAAATTGTTATCTAAAATTCCAACAATTTCTGATATTAGAATTCACCAGGATTCCATGAAGTTCTTGACCCCAGGTTAAGGCTCAATTCTAACACCCAAAAAGGAGAAAATAACCGAGGAGAAACAAGGGGGAAATCTAATAGTGATGAAGATCAAATAGCTAGGAGAAATATGAGTAGTTAGGAAAGATCTCACCAAGCTGGTTCGAAGAACCAGCACCAACAACGTAAATTTGAAGACTCTGCAGGAATACCAAGCTTGCAGTCCAATCTCCAATTCGTTCACCAAGAACACATGTTCCTTACAAGAACACAAACAGGAGAAAAAGAATTAGTAGCCAAACAAGTGAAAAAGAAATTAGGGTTTCTGCAATTTAGATCGAAAAATGAATGTCAACTGAAAATTAATTTTCCAGTGACAAACTCTCGATCGAAGGCCTCTCTCAGATTCACAAATGCTCTGATACCACTTGTAGAGTCAAGAAACCAAAAATAAAACGAAAGCAGTAAAATATATATTCACAGAGAAACCAAACACCAACTACACCAAGTAGTATATCAATTTATAGGGCTCAGAGTTAGGATCATTGTACCCGTCTGTACAACATTAATTCAGCCACAAACCCTAAACCCTCAATAAAATACACAAAGCAGCTACTACAATGAACTCGAGATCAACCCATTAATCTCTTTTTCTCAAAACCTAGGAGCGAAGAATCACAAAGACTAGACACTCAAATTTCACCCAAAATCAATAGTTTAAGTTATACACACAGTAGAGAGAAATCCACAGAGAAAGAAGAAGACGCGTCGAAAACAGAAGACCCAAAAGTTTCACACCAACAGATTGAAAATCACATAAGGAATGACCCTTCAGCTGGTATATATAACAACACACTATCACCGTAGATTAGGATTTAATCCAATAGTTCGGAGCAGCACGCTTGGCATTTAGATTGGACTCGGGTTCGGGCTGGAACCGAGCCTTTTTCCTTTTTATCATTGCCAAACTTGTTAGAAAACAAATGACAAAAGTGCATCACATTCCAACAACATGCGAAAAGGAGATGAGCCCGGAAACAGATATAGCTCCGGCCCTAATATCCGTTACCCGACCCATGAATTTGTTACCATTGCTGTTGGGTCGGACCTTCGAGTCTTCAATCTGCAGTAAGAAACCATTTTTTCTGTTGAATTACTAAATTAGGATCCAACCGAATTATTGAAACTTTTTCTACTATCGTAATTCATTTGCAGAGAGAGTTGTGTAGCTATAGCGCTTATGGGAAGCTCTCTGTAACGGCCGGAGATGATAAGCTCGTTAAGATTTAGGCCACTGATTCTTGGCATTGTATTTATTCTGCGTAAGTTGCTATGAAATAAAGTACAAATTTTGTTGAATGTTTGAGTGATTTTGCTGGTGTATGCTTAGACAATTTTAATTTTTTATGCGCACTTGAAATTTCTTACTGATTCATAGTAAAAAAGTTTATTAGAAGAAATAATATTGGTTATATGATGTTTTTACTGAATTGGCTGCTTGTTGCTGGTGACGTTGTTAACGATGGGAAGTTTGTTTGTTTTGTGGATAATTTTGGAGTTGTGTATGTTGTAGATATAGAAGACCACAATGTGGAAGATCTAGTAACAGTTCATAAGAAGGTGTTCCAATTCTTTCCCACTATTGTAGCATAATTACTAGACTGGTATGGAGTTTTATATATTGTTTAATATTTTCATGTGTGAGAGCTCAGCAAAATACGATTTGTTTAATTACCATGGTTGCTCTTCATGCTTCTATGTAGTATAAATTCCTTCATAGGCTGTAAATTTTTCTTCATATTCTTGTATCTTACTTATACTTTTGGATTATATGGTTGGACGATGATTCATTTATTGTTTTAATCTTTATCTGTAGCATTCTTATTTAACTGGCATTGGTTTGAACATTCTTTTACGGAAACTATTCGCTTATTTGCGTTTAGTTGGCATTTTTTTATCATTGCCTGTCATTCTGTTTAATTCCTCTGAATAAAATTATCCTCTTGCAGGAATTTTCACCAGATGGACAATTCATTGTTAGTGCTGATGGAGACTTTAAAATTCGTGTAAGAGAAGATCAGTTACTATGTTATGGTATGATTTTCTTTTAAGATATAACATTACCTTACTGCCCACAATGACAGGTTACTCTCTTTCCAAAGAATCCAGTGAATGGAGCTCATGATAAACAGAGCTTTTGCCTTGGTCATACAGAGTAAGTGCTTCTCATATTCCCTAAGCATTTGACTCATTATCCCTCAATCATGTAGAAATGCATTGACAGTAGACCAGGATTGTGCAAATAACCATGAAGTTGTAGCCATGGAAAAGATCATCTAAATAAAATATCCAGACTCTACAATCTTGGCGCCATGGTTAATGTGCTACCTGCAAGTTGCTTCATTTGTTCAAGATGAAGTTATGAATCTTATAAATCAAGTTTGAGCGAATATATGGTTACCATATGATAAACTGCCCTCACTTTTGTTTGGTTTTCAGAAATTATTGCTACTTTAATCTCAGTGCCTTGGTTAATCACTCTCTTTGCTTTAGTTTTTCTACATCATATTTGAACTTTTCCTCTTTATCCTCAAGCCCAAAAGTTTATTCTACATTAGTGTTGGAGAATTTCTATATTTACTCTCTTTTTATTCCATAAGTGTAGCTGAGTGCTTCTCATGTGTGTCCTTACTGTGACCCCTAAGAGGATTGAAAGCGAGTCCTTGTGTTGTACGTACTTGATAGACTCCTATCAAGCTCCAGAAGGACCCAGAAAAATTGAAAAGCAGTTAATAGTAACAAATTCTATTAGATTTGGTTACAAAATACTTGTAAATAGAGAAGAATTAGAATGTATTGGGGGGAAAAAGATTGAGAAGGAACTAGTGGAGAGAATTGGACCTTTCGAACCTCCAAATACCCTTTGTTTTATTTCATTGTTGCTGAATACCATTACATAGCGGTAGATAATGTATTTCTGCCATCTAAATACCTTATTGTATTCACAGTTTCCTACGATCACAGCAATATAAAGTCTTCAATTGAATCGTCTTGTGTTGGTTTTTGCCTTCCCGTGATTTGTTCTTCTGTAGAAATCGGCCGCCAGTGCAGGGTCTTATCAGTATTCCAGCTCCAGACAGCATCCAAGCTTCCTAGGCCTCTTTTGATTTGATGATGTAATGTGATTTATGGCTGTGGACTTGTGAACATTGACATTCCGTTTTTGGATTTGTCCATTGCCAGATTCATATCTTGCCTTGCATTTGTTGTCTGTCAGGATTATCCTCAGAGACTTTTAGCCTCTAGAAGTGGCTATTCAACTGTGAGCTTACCGTGACTGATTATTGAAATTGTATATTTGATGAATATGTTTTACTGAGTTTCTCTAGCACCTGGATAAATCTAAATTGCCATATATTTCCAGGTTCGCTTGTGGGATCACACCTCTGGTTCTCTTCTTGATACCTTTAGTATTGGAGCTCAGGTATCTTCATGTTCTGGAGGCAGCTTATTCCCCTCTAATTCTTTTCCGGCAAGCTTGGTTAAGATTAAAAAGAGAACTTACTAAAGTAACTTTTTATCTCCAAACATATTTGAATACTTACTCCTGTTCTTATTTTAAGATATAAAAAATAGTAGCTCTACCTTACTATATAAGCAACTAACTTATTTTCAACTTTGACCAATAAAAAACTATTTATTCTGAAACTTATAAGTTAACTTTTTAAACTTAGCCAAACATGTAGGAGATATTCAACATAAATCCATCTTTCAATCTGTAAATCTGCAATTTGAGTTTAGCAATATATAGACTCAGACCTAACAAAACATATTTAAAACAATCACGTTGATGATGTAGTATTGAAGTTCTGACGCCCAGTTCTATCTTTTTACATTAGATTTTTGATGTAGTTTGAGGTTCTGGCTTCTGACGCTTATCTTTTCTCAGTAATCTTTCATCATTTTCGTCTTTTTAGGTTTTAATTTTCTCTGTGTTCGCTGAACTTCAAAATTCTAATGGAAAAGAAGAGATCTTCTTGCCTGCTTTCACTGATTTATGCGTAACCCCTGATGGTTCACTAGTTGCAGTAGCCCTTCAGAGGTTAGCCACTTTTATATATTATTCCTCCGTGTTCTGGATTCTAATCTTATGTTTATGATGTCAAGCTTCCTATTTAAATTTTTGCTTGTCCGGAATAATGCTGCTAAGATGCAATCATTCCACAGGAACTCTATCTGTTGCCAAAGTGAGTTGTTTTGTTCTTCAGAAGTTAAAACAATTTCTTGATTGCGCATCAGTTACCCAACTTATTACCTAGTCTGCAAGTTGGTCCGACGTTTGAAAGGAGATGACTTGTCCTCCGCCTATCATTATAGTTGCGCAATAAGCCCCCATTGACAAACACCTTGTACGTGATCGTGTTGTCCTCACATGTCCAATTTTATGAATGTATATTTTGTTTACCAACTCATGTTGGTGTCCAAAAATTTGAAGTGATATTTTCTTGATAATCACGTGATGATATACTGGAGGTTTGATAGTATCTGTCATTGAGGGACTTATTTTGCAACTATAATTCAAGGTTTGATAGTAGCTTAGTCACGACACTCGCCAAGTCTTTGCTCGTTCAATTTTTAGGTGTAACGGATGAAGCTTAAATTTGTGTTGTACCAATCCCATTAAATCTTGAAACGTGCTTTTAATAAAGGACGAACCTTTATATTAGCGTGTGGCAGTTGATATATTGATGTCCGCATGGAATGCTATAGTGTTCAAATGGACCATATGAAAACGATTGCTAGGATTGTAACTTGCGCCAAATATTTTTGTGCGATTTTCATATTTGAAGAAGTCAAATTTTATTAAAGTACGTATCGAAAAGGTCTCGTTGATCAAATCATTTCGAAATTTTGTTATACACAGAATTGTAGATAATATCTTCTTTTTGATAGTGGTGGAGTTCCTTTGAGCAGAAATCTAGTTACTCGATTAATTTTTCCTTCTATAATCTATATTTGAAGCATCGGTTTTCAACTATCGAAAACACTTCAGGATTCTGAATATAGAGACACGAAAGATTTTGAACTAAATCCTTAAATCTTAACAACGACACTAGTTTGAGTGGAACTCCAGCTACAGGGTTCTTTTTCAATTTCAATAAAGAGGTTTGCAAACTTGTCGAATATTTGTGACAAGGTTTTTGAAATTGGCACATCCTATGAATCTTTGTATTTGGTTTTTGTCTCTAATTTCATTAGGAAATTTGTTCACAAATTCTACGGACTTGTTGATAATTTGAATTGTGGAGACGATTGAGATCTTTCTTCAAGGACTTCGAATTTATCACAAACCCCGAAGCACCTCTTTCTATTTCTCTTTAATTACCGACAAAGAAAGTAGAACAACTCAATGGGGACTTGTTTGGACTAATTTACCCTTTGGCAAGAAGGTCATTGATTTCTTGATTACAAAAAATGAAAAGCTCTTTCTTTATTTAAATAAGTCTAGATTTTGTATGAATCATATTTTCATTGAAATTTGAAATATAAGGTAAGGAGATAACACGTCTCTTCCTTAACAAGAAGACATTAGGAATATTTAAATAAATATCTTTGACAATTTTATCACGAAGAGTTTTGATCTGATTTTGGATTTATGAAGACTATAACTGTTATTTTATTCTTTTATGTTGAATATCTTCTTTGAGATATTTAGTTTGCAATTTTTTACGATTAATATTATGAATTTTGAAAATCGACCTAGATTGGATTTCATGAATTGAGGAAAGGGAAGAGAGGAATTCAAGAAGGATTTCTTGGTCATAAACTTTTGTAGTATTTCTCTGCTTGATATGGATAGATTTGAATAATGAAAGAAATATAAAAAATAAATTCTTGATCAAGATCTTCAAATAAAATGTGCTATAGAATAAAAATAATCTATTTTTTTCCTCACTTTAAATTATGTTAGGCACGCTGAAGGCTGAGCGTGGGTTTGGCTGGATTGGTTTTCAATTCAACCCAAATCCAACACCACATGTTCGGTTTGAATATAATTCAAATCGAAACCAACTCATTCACGGTTGAAACTCAACCCAATCAAAACGGACCAAACTCGTGTTGGTTTCGATTATGTTGAATGGTTTGGACTTGAGTCCAATTCAAGTAGGATAAATTTTTTTATTAACCCAATGGTTGAGACTTTTTTGTTGAATCTGAACAATTTTTTTAAAGTTTGATGTCATTTCAATTTGGACGAATTTCAGTTACATTAAAAAAGGTAATTTGAAAGACCTTATGTCGATTGAAATTTGATCAATAGTTCGTGAGGGTTAAGTTTCATTCCAATAGAACAATATAAATTAAAATATTGTAAAAAGTAAAAGTTGTTGAATAGATTATATCATGATCAAACTAAACATATTACATCAATCTAAATACATGTTGAATATATGGATATTATACTTATTGAATAAAATGAATTCAACCTAAATACTAAAAATGTTAAATCATTCAAACTCAATACAAAATCTCCTCTTTAAATACAAGTGTTTAGTCAAAAATCATGTCAAAAAATTGAGTTCAAAAGTCGAAGCACGAGTAGCAATGAAAGGTAGAAGAGATATGAAGCAGAGGAGAATTTTGATCATTGGATTATAGGTTTTTGGTTTTAAGTACTAAATTTTTTTTAATATTTTTTAAATTTATTGGGTTGGGTTAGGTTTGATTGGGTTTTAATAGATAGCTCGGAATCCAACCCAATCCGACCAAAAATTTGATTTCTCAATCCGAACCCAATTAAATTGAAATAAAAAATAAATCCAAACTGATTGGTTTGAATTGGTTTGGATTTGATGACTGGTTCGAACTTATTTTTGCCCAGTCAAGTAAACTTAAATTTAACTCCAATCCCATTCACTGTTGAAAATGGGCAATAATGCATGATTGAAGACAGAATGGACCTGATTGATGAATATTGTCGGCTCATCCCTCGTACCCCAACCCAACCCCACTCTTAAAAACTAGGAAAATTTGTAGTTCCAGTCCTCACTCAATTTTTTTCTACCTTTAGGTCCCAAACTCTCATTTTTGGCACACAATGGTCCTCGCTAGATGAAAGACAGTCATGTTTTGAACTTGTTGAGTTATTCATTCCATACCATTTCAGTCAAAAATCATCAAAAGAGATTCAAGGATTGTACATTCGGTTCTAGATTAACCAAAATAATTCTAATTAGAAGTTTCATAAATGTAATAGACATTGATTTTTTAGGCTTTCGAGTCTTTTTTGTCTCATTTTCAAATTGAGAAAAATGGAGGTAGTTGATGAAAATAACCCTTAAATAGACCATCACGTCCAAAACTTGTGACTATTTGACTGAAAATTTTACAATTTTCATACGACAGGTACCACTGTGCACTGAAATGAGAGTTTTGCTATCCTAAAAGGCAAAAATTCAATTGAGTGCTCATTGTTTATTTGTCTAGTAATTATGGGAAAAATATAGCTCCTCATAGTCCCCACAGAGGATGGGGAAGTAAGTGGTAGACTGAGGTGAGGGTTATCTGTGTCACCTACCTTTCTTTGAAAAATTGATTATTATTTATTTGAAAGTCACAAGACCCGCTTTTAAGGCAGCAGATGAGATTTTTCAATTCAAGAAAATTGTTACCCATCTTCAATTTTCTTGTGACCAAGCCAAGGTTGAAAGAGTAAAATTGGGTCTCACTCTTGATGAATTTAAAATTAATTTTATGGATTTTTTATTCTAAAAAAGTAATCATAACGATACTATTAAACATAGTCATGAAGAAAGACAACCTTCTTGGAAATATTAATGTCTGCGTGGTTGGCGGGTTCGAGATGATCTTCTCAATAGTCAAATTAATCGAGGAAATAATCTAGCGGAGCATTAGACCAGTACTTTAGGCGAGCCTCCAAGTTGCGTATAGACCCAACACCTCCGATTTTACGGATTTACAATCTTACAAGTTTTTCGATTTTATTTCTTTCTTAAAAAAAGTTTAATAGTAAGCTGTGCAAACTTGAATATATAGCTAAATTGGGTTCAAATTATTTCATGTCAAATAGATATCTTTTACGAGAGATAATGGGCCGCCTTTAACTTTATTTATTGAAATAACGAATTATAAATATGTAGAATATATCAATCTTGACTTTAGCCTCCCGAATAAGACAATTATATTGTATCTTCATACATGAACCTTTTGACTTTCGCCCTACCTAAATTTATATCTCTTTGCAAAATTTGAGACGTTCACGCATCAAATTTATACAGTAAATGTTAAAAGTAGACTACCAAAAATATATATATATATATATTCTTTTTCTTTGTACACTAAAATTACATAAATAGTAAAGCAAGCTCTCATTGAAAATGGGCCAAAAAATGAAGGTGGGTCCAGGCCCATAACTGATGCCTGATGCAATATGATGATTTTTTTTTTAATGTCAAATCAATTTCTGCCTAAATGTGGGTCCTTGATAAGTTTGCTTTTGAAATCCTATCCAAACAAGACTTGCTTAATGTTTCTTTGGCAGAAAGTGGGGTGAGTCCCTCGTCGACTAGGTTTGTGTCCAGAGCAAGCAACCAGTCGCTCGTCGGCTCATCATGATGTGTGAAAATGCAAAATCAGTTGCGCTCCCCACTTAGGGACGAGCTGAGCTAGACTTCGTTTGAGCGAGCCGACTAGTGTACGTATTTGTTAGATAGAATCTTCATATTGTTGCTTACTTAGGTTTGCGAAAATGTTACCACACCACGTTTTAAGTTGCGAAGAAAAAAAAAATGATTGCCTCTGCATCTACTTGATTTCAATATTTTTTGTCACATGTTTGTATGATTTGACTTCCTTTATCACAATTCCTCTTTAATCATAATGTGCATCTGTGCCAAAAAAAAGTGACACCTTTAGCACTCTATTTGAAGTTTATTATTTTACTCAAATCCATAACCAGCTGTTTATTTTAATTTTTTACTAAAATTTCTATACGATTTAATTTAACTTTGTTATAATCATACGTGTCGCTTTACTGAAAGCCGTGGCGTGTGAAGCAGTGATTCACGTACGATGAGGTAATAGGAGTAACTTCATCAATCAGTTACTGTGTCAGAGAGAGAGAGGCATCAGATAACGACAAAATAGGAATGAGGACTAAATGGCCCAAAAATGGACGAGTCTATATATATATTTTTTTTTTCTCTCGTTTATATTTCAATATAATTTTAAAATAAATAGATGTGGGCTATTATCAAATAGAAAGTGGCTCAAAGATCTTGCTACATAATTGTTAGTTCCTTTGAAGGTTGGAATAGGATGTCAAAACGGCATTGGACTTTCTAAGTTCGAGCAATTCAATGTGTTTTAAGTATCATTTCGATACTAATTTAGTAAGAATAATCAACATATATTCGATTTTTAAAAAACTATAGATTGCAAGCAGGAATCGTACTGGTATAATGTGATTACAGGTTAAGATCAAGATGGACTACCTCAAAAATGAAAATTGCGTTGTTGCTCAAGGCAAGAGTAAGAAAATGAAGATATTTTCTAATTATACGGTTACATAATTGATATTTTCCCACTATTCTTTTGACAAGAAATTAGCCACGGAAATATTTCTTAATGAACTCTTTCAATTATATAACGAGCTTACAAGATAAGAAAATAAAATTTTAATGATGAGTCGGGTGTTAATAGAATAATATAAATCTATAGATTATTTTGAGGTGAAAATCACATAATTAACACTGTTTTATTATTTTGGCATTCAACATAGTAATTGCGTGCATTTGGACAATTGACTTGCATATGTATACATACATATGCGTGTATTGTATTCTCAAATCATTTTCTTAAAATGAAAATAAACACTAAAATCCAAATGAAGAGAGATAATAATCAACAAAGGTGAGGTTGGGGGTGGGGTATAGGGTTGTGTTATCTTGTTTCTAATAAGTCGTCGGGCCCTTATCTTGCTGGCGTAGATTTCTTGTTTTTTTGTTCCTCTCACAATAATGCTTCTAAGAGCATGTTTGGCTAAGCTTAAAATAGAAGTAATTTCCAAGCTTAACCAAAAGCTCTTATTTTCTTCTTTAAAAAGAAACCAAAACAGGCCGCGTCTCCTCCATTTTTCTCACAGTCCCTATTTTCTAGAAAGTTGCTCTGTCTATTTTGCTTTTCTTGATTGAAAATCACACACACACACACACTCACACATGGAAGGCTATTGATATTGTTGATCATCAATGCAAATCTGGGCTTGATTTCGATCATTTGAAAAAGAGGAAAAAAAAAAAAAGATTGGGTCTTTTTTAATATCAGTGTTTGTGTTCAAAACATGGAGGCTAATGAGATTTAACAGTGTTTTCTATTTTTAAAGATTTCTTTTGTTATATTGTTCGTAAATTCCGGCTTTTGAGTGGAAAAAAGCAATCTTCTGCTTATTCTTTTGAGACTTTTTTCAGTGCTTTAAGCAGTTACTCTAATGGTTTCAGGTTAGTTCTTTTCTTTAAACCCATGTTTATTCTTTCTTGAATTTTTTGGATTTATATTTATTTCTTTTTCTATTTTTGTAGGGAAATTTTGTTAAATTAAATAGAGATCAGAGATACTAATGTTGAGGAATAAATCTAGAGCAATGACTAGCCCCAGAAATCCCACAACCTCAATTTCATCTTTCTTGGGATCACCAAGATTTTTTTTAACAAAGAACTTGTCTGATGCAGAATCAGTAGCAATGAGTCCAACCTCAATTCTTGACACAAAAAACTCATCAAATTCTGCTAACCCTTTTGGCTATGATAAAAATTTGTCCAAATCCTCAATCCCATCTCCTAATTCTTGTAATAAACAAGACTCAGAAGCCATTGGACTTGCCTTGATTGACTCAATGAACGATGAGAAAAATGATGGGGATTTTTCAAAGCCAATTAGTAGAATGGTTCTTTTTGGATCAAAACTTAAGGTTCAAATTCCAACCCTTATTCCCTCTTCGATTTCTCCAGTCGAAGAATCGCCGAAATCTCCAGCTGATTTTGGAATTAAGACTAGGGATTCTCAGTTGATGAGTCCTTTTTCTAGACTCCCAGTTAAGGATTCTCCTCAGAGTTTTACTAGGCAGCTTTCTTTGAAGGAAATGGAGCTTTCTGAGGACTATACTTGTGTGATCACTCATGGACCTAATCCAAAAACAACACACATTTTTGATAATTGCATTGTTGAAAGCTGCTGTGAAGATCATCTTAATTTGTCTGATAACAATAGGGATTGTGAATTTGAAGCCAATTTTTCAGTTACTCCATCTGTGGATTTTCTCAGTTGTCATACTTGCAAAAACAGTCTTGGAGATGGCAAAGATGTCTACTTGTACAGGTTAGTCAGGTTTTTTCCCCCTTTGATTCGAGTCTAATGACTTATGCTTTTAGATCAAGGAACTCCTTTTCTGTTATATATGAAAATTATTTATGTTCTAGGCAAATGAATCCATCTGCGCCAATGAGGACATCCAAGATTTTAGATTAAGTGGTTGAACAGGTTTAGAATCTTTACATTCATTGAATGGCTAGAATTCAGAAAATTATTGAGCTGAGACAATTTTGTCTTTGTGCAATGATTCATGAGAATTCTTTATTTATAAAATTTCGAAGATTGTTCTGTTGAACCATAATAGTTTTAATTATTAATGATATCACTAAACAGGATCAATAATTGTTTTTATATAATCTCTTAATTTTCTGCCAATTCCTCATCTTTAATTCCTTTATTTCTTCAAAAGGATTCAATACTTTAAATGCACTACTTTTTTTTCTGGTGCAAAAGTGATTATTTAAGTGACTTCTTTTGCCCTTTACAGGGATGAAAAAGCCTTTTGCAGCCAAGAATGCCGCTGCCAAGAAATGCTTTTTGAAGGGACAAAGAATACAGAGTTGGGCGATTCTTTTTAAGACTTGCTATGCTATAAATTCTCCATGTTTCCCTTTCTTTCTTCCGATGAATATGGCATCTTTTAATGGATCCTTATGTGATAAGTGGGAATAATTTAACCTAAAAGACTGAAATTTTCACTCCGATTTTGAAGTTTTCTTTATTTTTATTGTTTTTTTTTATATCCCTCTCGATGAATATATGTATAATCGAGAGGCGTCTACATGTAAAAATCATAGTAATCTATTGCCTATTATCAAATATCGTACATTTTACTTGACAAAATCCTCGATGGGTAGGCAAATCGAAAAGACCTTCGATTTTATCGATTATTGCATAATGTTCTGTATTTTATCAATTGAGATAGAGAATTCTTATATCATCATTTTGTATCTTATTGCTTGTGTTGGTTTCACAATGTAGTTTTTATGTGGATGAGATCATCATCAGATCGTTATCTCTAAGATTAGTTGATTAAATGGACTGTTTCAAGCGAATAATCCGAGAAGTGTCCTTTTCAAGAAAATAATTAAGACTCAATTAAATTTAAATAAACATATTAGCTGGTGCCAATGGCCCACCTACATTTGGTAAATTTATATTCTGAAAATGACAGAATCATTATCAATTTTGTCATTCAAGTGGGTTTTATTTTTAAAAAAGTTAAAGTGTCCTTGTCCTTCGTTTGGTACAATGAAATCTCACGCTTTTTGATAAACTAGTGCACGCACGTGCGATGCACGTGGTAGAGTTTAGTTGGGTAGTTAATAGCGTGGAGTGATTTTTAGTGGTTTTATACAAAATAGACATTGAACAAATTTTTGACATTTTTCCAAAAGAAAATCTAGATATAGAAACAACAAACCTAGCCTTCTTCATACTAAATCTAAATTTGAAGTTGGCTAGATATAGCACTACAACATTTCGAAACTTATGTGGTCTTGATCAGCCATGTGATGAATTTTGATGCATAAAATATTTAAAATTCAGGTAAATACTCAC
>CAIGRP010085977.1:0-11362 GCA_903798385.1 Fraxinus cuspidata | reverse complement strand
ATAATTTGGTCCTGTTTTCCATCAACTTTAATTACCTTAGTAAGCTTATGAGGATCAAATTCAATAACCTCTCAAACATTATAATCAATTGATTGGATATATATAATCATTCTAGTTTTTCAATAATTATAATGTGCACTGAGGACAATTTGTAGAATGCCCTCAATATTATGATTAGCCATAACATAAGATAGTAAAATCTTTTAAAAAGCTCACATACGCTATGATACCAATTGATAACCCAAGAATAACTAATCAAGAGAGGGGTGAATTGATTTTTGAAACTTTTTTGACAATTAGTCTCAAAATATTTAACACACGAGATATAAATGCTAAGTGTAATAAGATAAGTAAATATGAAAATTCGATAACTTAATTCAAGTATTGTCACTTAAGTAGATATAACACAATGTAAATAGAAATTTAAAATAAAGTGTAATAATGTAAAGATGACAAGCGAATTTAATGTGGTTCGATACACAATGTGTTCTACGTCCCCATTACCAAGCTCTCCATTACGAGTAAGGCTAAATGTACTATAGTGGTAATTTACAAACAATGAGTACCAACATTTAAGTGACTTATAACAAGGAGCGTTTATCCTTAACAACAATTGAGTTTTTACAAGGCTATCAAAACCACCAAAATATAAATGATAATCTTACAATTGAAAGGACCCTCTTAACAAATGATATAATCAAGTCAAATATTTAGAGAGTTAAGATAACACTTCAATAGGTAGCAAGTAATAAAACTCAAGTGTTTATGCTGTAAATTTTGATGAATGATGGATAATGAAATAGTTTGTATCTNTAAGATAACACTTCAATAGATAGCAAATATAAAGCTCAAATAATTTATGTTGTAAACTTTGATGAATAATGGATAACGAAATAATTTGTATCTTGTATCAAAGATTTCAACCTATGATTTCTCTTAACAAATAATACAAGTTGAGTATGAAGTGAAATTTACACTTCAATATAAGTGTTGGCAAAGAAAAACCTTTATCAAGAATTGAAAATAGATGAGATTGAAAAGTTTCCTTACAAAATAGAATTCTTGATAAAATAGATAAAATTAGTTTGATCAATCAAGAGATTCTTTATAATAAATGAAATAGAATATAAAATCAAGTAAGCACAATGATTTTCAATAAATATACTCTCTTAATTACTCTTGTAAGTAGTTAAGAATTGAATGCAAAAGAGAGAGCTATTTATAGATCAAGATGTTGAAAATCGGCAACTTTCGGTTGAGCATTTCAGTTGATCGGAAGATGAATATAGCCGTTGTATATTTTAAACTGTTGGAATTTCGGCTGATCATTTCTGTCATTTCGGTCAAATAGAATTTCGATCGACCGATGAATACTTCGGTCAACCAAAGTGTGAGAATTTTGGAAATTAATTTTTATATCGAAATATTCATTTTTCCAAAAAAAATTTGTTTCATAGTATGAATCAAAAATATTTTTATGCAAGTGATGAATTATGAAAATAATTTGAGCTTTATGCACTTGCTAAAGAATTTACATATAAATTAAAGTTTCAATAAAGAACTTTTAAACTTTAATCTTCAAAGTTCTTGTTCTATTCGAGTCTCTTTTGATAGCTTGTTCTTCAATGGATGACGATTTGAGCATTTGAATGCTTAAGAAGGTTTATACATGAAAAACTCAAAAAACAAGATTTGTTAGAAACATAAGTATCTTGTTTATTATAATCAAAACAAATGGAGCTATATTAAATCATAGGTCAACAGATGGGTCGTTTGCATATCTTCTACTTTATGTTGATAATATATCGATTGCTGCCAGGGATAAAGAAGAGGTAATAAAAATGAAAGTTCAGTTCAATAAAGAGTTTGATATGAAGGATTTGGGAGTATCAAAGAAGATTTTTTGAATGGAGATTTTGAGGGATAAGAAGGCTAACAAATTATACTTGAGCAAAAAATGGTACTTTAAGAAAGTACTTCACATGTTTAACGTACGTTAACAACATGTGCACCTTCTAGTGCTTGTGTACACGGCCTCACCCATTGGGACTCTAAAGATCACAATTGTACACGTTGTTGCCTACCGAGACCAAGATATCACATTGAGAAATTCAAAAAATACATTTAGGCATGGTTATCTATATAGTGTACGTCGTATTGATTCACAGTCCCAATCGAACAAGATACCTTAGCTCTCGACACCTATCTATATATTGATACTGCCAAACACACTATATATTTGTTACCTTAATGATTGTCGGGAGTCTAAAATGGTATATCTATTCGGAAGTGAAATATAGAATGGTATACACTAGAGCGATTCCATTATATTCAATTATATAATCTCATTCATTGTGTCATCCAAGTATTCACCATCATCTATCTTACTTTCAATACCTTTTCTAATACGAGTTATCCACGATTACTTCTATATATATATATTGCAACCTTACATATCATAAAATCAAATATGAGTACAACATAATATAATTAATATTGTTTTGCATTGTAGTTGTATTGTTATTTACATCACTCCTAACCCATCCTATCAATCAAAGCATCTTTCATCCACATTTTGCTTAAATAGTTCACTTGAAATCCAATGTGAACGAGGATAATCCTAGAAATCATATTTAGGATTAAATACCACACACACACACACACACACACACACACACACACACACATATATATATATATAGAGAGAGAGAGAGAGAGAGAGGGAGGGAGAGAGAGAGAGCTTCGACGATCAAAACTCTTATCTGTAACCTTTACCCCGCAGTTTGTTGCTGCCATTTGTGAGAGAGAGAGAGAGAATTCAAATGACTATTATGTATCTCAATTTCGAGATCTGTACAAAAAGTTGTGCTTGTTTTCGTCTAAAGGGATCGACCCTCCATCCCCCAAAAATGATCAACTCCAGCCCCCAAACCTTTTTTTATCGCTCAGAATTGAAAAATCACGCCTATATATAGTTTTTATCACGCAACTAAAAATTATTCTATTTGCTCATTTAGTCCTATAAAATACAAAAAAACTATTTTTAACCCCATGCTTCATATAACTATTTCCAATAGATGAATGGTATTTTCTGACATCCAATTTGGCACCACAAATCCTTATAAACCCAGGCTGCTAATTTGAACAAATCATGAGATAGTTGGAATATATTGTGAAAATATTTAAACCTAGTTAGTTAAAAGTATTGTCCTAATTACCGAGTTCAGATAGGTAGTCATGATATCCTACAAACAATTATTAAAGTAGTTCTGACTACATCATGTAGACATCATACTAGTGTTCAATGTAATTTACTCAATTGTGGAAATTAACAAATATAGACACTAGATATATGTGATAAACCCCTAAGGAAAACATCAACGGGTCACATGCCATGGGTAAAATAATCTATTATCAAATAAGAAAAATACAATACTCTTGATTTTGTAATTTCGCAAAATTTAAAAAATGATTAAAAAAAATTAAAGAACATCTCCTTTTTTTTTTTTTTTTTTACACTTATTGGGAAAATGGAATCAGACCCTTTGGTCTTGACTTTGTCACATTTCACTATTGTATTCGATCGCAACCACCATTTGGATTAAGATTCAGAAATTTTAACTCGCCCCAAGTAGTCTGATCTTCGAGTAGGATTATACATCCAAGCTCCATTTTTTTTCCCTTCAATTGCTACTGAAGAATAACAGTTTGCCAAGAGATCATTCAATTATATATGTCATCGGGTGAACTAGCAGCAATATGGCAGTCCTCCTTGTTGCTAGTTCACGACGGAATTTCTGATTTCTCAAAGTTGTATCTTGTTCCTAGATTTCTTGCTTATGTAAAATGATTTCCAAGTCACGAAATTAACTTGCCTAAAATTGAAGCATTAAAAAATAGTAAGTATATATTAGAATCATATAAGATTTATTTGATACGGCAATTAATAAATTTAAGGAAAGTTTAATATTTAAACTATTTTTTCTTTAACTTCAATAATTTGACCTATCAAATAATATCTAGGAATGTAGGAAATAAAATCCATGTTGGCTTCAATATGAGAACCGTAGACTGCATCCTGTTTTGGGTGTTAAAATCCTAAAATCTACGGCCACTGAAAATCTATTGAAAATTTCCACAATCAAGTCGGATAGAACCGACTGCTTTCTTGGACTGCATCCTATTATTCACATTTTTGGTGCGTGTTCTTGACATTTAAAAATCAATATATATTAAGTAAGCCAATAAAAAATATTATGTAAAAATACTAAAGATATATTTTTCCAACAGATTGTATAACTACTTTTAAGGAGTAGCTCTCTTCATCTCGATGAAGATAATCAAAATTCCTATCCCGCACACTTTTCCAAACATTCTCTTCAATTGAAAAAGATTTTCTGTATATGTCATCTTACTACTGACTGCTTTCTTGGACTGTATCCTATTATTCACATTCTTGGTGCATGTTCTCGACATTTAAAAATCAATATATATTAAGTAAGACAATAAAAAATAATATGTAAAAATGCTTAAGGAATATTTTTCCAACAGATTGTATAACTAATTTTAAGGAGTAACTCTCTTCATCTCGATGAAGATAATCCAAATCCCTATCCCTGTACACTTTTCCAAACATTCTCTTCAATTGAAAAGATTTTCCGTATATGTCATCTTACTACTCATGGTAGACCTAGATAAGTATCATAAATCCCTACATTTTGAATTCCAAATAGATGCAGGATAGTGTTTGTATTTTCAATCGGAACATTATGACTAGAGGTGATTAAAGTTTTAAAAATATATATATACATTGTTCTATTGCTATTTCATAAAAGGCTGTAATATCCAATAAAGCAATCCATCTGTTTAGCCTAAAGGAAAATAATGAAGTCATCAGTAAAATATAAATGACCGATTCTTGATCCCCCATTGGAGCATTGCATCTCCATTATGTAACCTTGAATCTCTGCCTAACGTAGTAAACCCGTAAAGGCTTTAACTCAAAGTAGAAATAAATAGGATGATAACGACCTTGTTGGAGACCTCTAGATGGAACAACACAACCCCATGCTCTACCACTAACGTAGAATTAAAAGATAGGGGTGCTCAAGCAATCAAAGAATGAAATTTTGCCAATTTTAAAAAAACCCCATTTTTACCAACACGGTAGAACGAAACAACATTTGATCTTATCACAAATGATAAGTGGATCTTATACCCTTATTAGGCATTTAAATATGGACATTTAGGATTTCTTCTCATTACTTATGGCCTAATATTGTCTGTTTATTATTTATTAGTCGAAAATCAATGTTTGGAAGCTAAATTGAAAAAAATGAACAAAACGGATGAAAATGGAAAACAATCCTAAGTTCGGGGACCTAATTGCAAATATCCAGTAGTCAATTCGGAGCATAAAATGATAATTGAAGATCACATGGAATCAATTGAATACAATTAGAAGTCAAATGAGTGAAGCATTGAAAGACAGTCAAAATATTTTCACCAATAGATTTTCAACATCATAAGTTTTGCTACAAATTCTTAGTCGTAAATTGAGACCCATTTTTAGTATAGAAAACATATGAATTATAAAATTAATATTCTATAATAATTGTATCCATTTAAGTTAGCTTTCTAAATCACTTTGAATCACTTCAATTGGATATCAAAATAGCAAGATGACAAAAATACTGACAGCTGCTTAAAAATATAACCTTGTAAGCACATGATACAAATTTCTTGCACACGCAATGGTTTATACCATTTGTGCACAACACCTTCCGGCCATATACGAAAGAAACTTTCCTTTTGTGAAACAAACCCTTTTTAAACTCAAATGAGACGTAGTTTAACCTAACTTTTTTTTTTTAGTTAAAGGAGGGCGGTACTTCTAACATTTTATTAGTATACCCTCACTTATGGTGGAGGAATATCGTGGTTACATGAGCAAGTAATGAAAGTAGTAAATGAGGAACTACTACTTCCCTTACAATGAAAATAAATAATAAAGAAAAATTATAAAACTGTAAAAAATGAAGTACTACTCCCCTTACAATAAGAACTAATGCAAATAAATAAAAAAAATCATACTCTAATACTCGGAAGTCCATGTCTATCAATTTGTACGAGTACCCTTATATGTCGTGGTGGGTCAGCTGCTCCATATATCTGATATCGCCGATAATTCCAACCCTCTACAGCAAGAGCATCTGTAATCTGATTTCCTTCTCTAAGGATGTGGGAAACTATATCTTTGTTGAATGATATGACGTTTGTGATCTGTCTGAGTATGCCCTAAATGGCCCATAGTTCTCCTCCTCTAGTGATATAGTGAATAGCCACTACAGAATCTGACTCAATCCAAATGTCTGAAAGATTAAGATCCCGTCAAGAATAGCCTTGAGTTCTGCCTCCAATATCATACACGATTCGTACAAAGCTGAGAAAACCATAACACAGTTACCTGCATGATCTCTAATGACGCCTTTCCCGCTCGCAAAACCATCATTGACACATCCATCAGTATTGATCTTGATAGATCCGACCGATGGAGTGCGCCACCAAACCAGAACGGGGCGAGATGAGGAAGAGGGTCCAAAGAAATACTAAAACATGGGTGTAAGTGTTAAATCCCATCGCCAATGCACAACTCGAAATAGTCTTCCAATATGAAGAAAATGGATCATGCGATAAACCCTCCAAATGATACACCTGGCCATCATGCAGATTCCTCTATGCTTCGCATCATTCTTCTTGGTCCAAAGAAACCAAAATATCAGTAAAGGTACGATAGTGCGAATGTGTCTAGAGTGAACATACTATCCAGAATATCGCCATCACTGGAACCTCTGTTTGACTCTCTCTCCCGAAATCATAGGTATGTAAAAATATCCTCAAAATATTGTCATACTTGATCGGAGATGCTACTACCGGTGAAAATGAGACTGATAGTCTTAATCTCGGAACAACACTGGCAGCGAGAGGCCAATTGGCATCCAATCCTCCTCTGAATAACCACATCTACAGGAATGAGATCATGCCAGAGTCTCCAACAGAAGAATGAAATGGTGGTAGGCAAAATGGAGCTCCACAGTAGTCGATACGAGTCCTGAGTATGGCGAAATGAACGGTTGAGGTCATGTCATAGTCTCCAGTAAAAGAATGAGATAGTAACTATCAAAATGGAGCTCCACAGTAATCGATACGAATCCTGATACTGGCGTCCTATACGTACAAGTTGTTAAGCTGAAAAAAATTGGTTAAGAAGAATGGGAAAAATTATAATATTTTAAGAGAGAAGATCAAATCTTACAAGAAATTCAAGATATTTTATACAAGAATTTGAAGATTCAAGATCTGGATTCAAGATCAAGATTAAGATATTTATTCTTCATCGAGATTCTTATATTGTTTTACCATTCGAGTGATGTCCTTTCATCATTCTTTGTATAATTCATATATAATTATGTTAGGCTAGATCCTAATTTGTATTGGATGAAAATAAATTCTTTGTTTATTTATTTTTAAGTCAAAGAAGAGTGGTTTAGTATCTTTTTCTTGATTAATTATGCATGCTTGTTGTATTATTTAAATGCTTGTGCACCACTTAAATAATTAGTTTCTTGTTGTAGTGTTGGGAGACTCACAATAAGTAGAACACTCCATGATTAACCCACAAACAATATATATTATGAATAATATGTATGGAGTGTGCAATCTCTTTGATAATTGTGTTTTGAATACGTTTCCTTCATACGAATTTTGATTAGGAATATGATTAGATCGTGTATAGAATAGAATTAACTGATCTTGGAAAATTTTTTAGTACAATAGGATTATCGATTTTCAAGAATACATAAATGAAACCAAACTAGATAATTGAAAACTGAAAATATAGCAATAGATAGATTCGAAATCCAATAAAACCATTCCAGAATTTTATGCAAACAAACACTTTTTACATAATTCTTAGAATAACTTAGATAGTTACAACGTATCTATTGTGTACTGTATAATTTGAATTTGATAGAAAACTAATACCCTAAATTAAAATTTATTCCTTATGGGATGATAATGTACTCATTACATCTATTACTTGTAAGGGAAAATTGCAACAACGAACCTCAATCTTTAAAATTTTAGTAGAATTTACCCTGGCTTTCAGTTTCTGCCAAAGGAGGTTTCAAACTTTGAGAAATTAGTAGCTGGGGATCTAAATGGAGAACCATCCATTTGACCATTAGTTGACCAAGAAAAGTAAATTTTGACCAATTTTGACCAAATTGAAAAGGTAAAACGATAACTTTTCATATTTTCAAATATTGAAAATTTGAAAAATAATTTTTTTCTTAAAAAAATTTACCCCATCCCCACCCATCTTCAACTTCTATATCACCCTAAACCAACAACACTAATTTTCAGCCATGGTCGATCATCGCTATCCACCAACAAGTCGCCACACCAGCCACGACCATCACGACTATCACAAATCACCATCATTGCTACCACAATTCTGAAACAAAAATACAAAAAATATTACCCAATTTCAAAATGAAAACCTCGGGCATAATGAAAAATTATCAAATTGCATTCTCAAAATCCTCACTGTCAGGAAACAAATCCACTTAACTTTTGTTTTCTCCATTGAGGATGCCGACTTTCGTATTTTATTTACTGGCTAAGTAGAATATATCATTTGTTTGCCTCCCACTTCAATTTCATCAAACAAATGCCCAAATTGTACATTTTTTTATCATCTTGTGAAATAAAAAAGTCACTCCTATAAGTATCATATACTTCAATGTAATTGTTTTGTTGCATCCATATACCCATCCTCCCCTTCAAAACACCCAAAAAAGAAAAATTACTCAAAAACATTATGGCTCTGCTACTTCCGGTGACGGTGGTGCCCTTGGTAGCGAAGGTGGCGTTGGAGGTGGAGGAAAAGGAGAAGAGGATGAGCACTTATTGAGATTTGTGATGGTCGTGAACGGTGAGACGACGTGTTGTGGTGACTGTGGGGCCGCTGATCTTTTAATTTTTGTGAGGTGGGCTGGGATGGGAAAGGGAGATGATGAATAGTTAATTTTTCTTTATTTTTATTTCGTTTTAAATATTTTAATGGATAAATAGAAAATTTGTCGTTTTACCCTTTTCTTAAATTTGGTCAAAATCAACTTCTCAGGTCCACTAATGGTCAAAAGGATTGTTAACATCCATTTTGACCCCAACTGCTAATTTCTCAAAGATTTAGGACCTCTGGTGGCATAAATTGAAGGTTAGGGTAAAGTCTTCTAAAAGCTCAAAGATTAGGGACGCTGCTGTAATTTTCCCTGCTTGTAACGATCTTGTACGCTTGTGAAATTTGTCCAATCAAGTTTTTCTGACAGTTTCTGGGAAATAAAGAGTTCAATATGAATTTATTAGTTTATCAAATTTGAAGTTTTTATTTGTTTTTATCAAGAACTAATTCCTTTGTTTTTGTTTAAGGTAATAACACTTTATGCAAGATTCCGATGAAATCGAGCTAATTTTGATAGATTCCAAGATTAAAAAAAAAACTTTAGATAGTGAAGGAGTGAACATAGATAAGTAAGAGGAATGGAAGAAAATAAAATTCAGAAACAGAATCAGAATCAGAATCAGAATCAGGTTCAAAATTAGTTACCACTCCTCAACCAATTCAGCTGAGGGCAATTGCCAATGATGGCCAAATATTAGTTAGGGATTATGTGAATCCCCTACCTTCTCATGTGCAACCATCCATTATGTATCTTTCTTTTGGACAGGTCAACTTCCACCTTAGACCAGATGTTAGCAACTTGTTTCAAAATCATCAAGACATTAAGTTCTTCGAGAAGCCAACTAAAAATTTGCATGAACATATAAAGACCTTCTTGATATTTGGTGAGGTAATCAATCACCAAGGAATGTCAGTAAATGCTTTTCAAATGTGCCTATTCCCTCAAACTTTAAAGGATAGCACAAGAGAATGACAACGATCACTACCTCCTGGGAGCACGTGTCTTCGAATGATATGATACATAAATTCACCCTGAAATTCTTTCCATCCTCTTGAGTTCATCAGATCAGAAATAAGATACACACTTTGAAGCAGAAATATCTATAGAGCTATCTAAAAGTATGAGAAAGATTCAAGGACAATTTTAGAAAGTGTCTCAATCAAGACATTCCTAAACATGCCTAGGTCTACATCTTCTATTTAGACTGTATATTGAATATCATAACATGGTCGATGCTTCAGCTGGAAGATCAATGATGAACATGGCCATAGACAATTCATACGAGTGTATAAAAGAACATCATAAAATCAGTCTAGCAGAAAATAACGGGTATTCATAATATTGATGCAATTATATCATTAATAGCCCAGCTCGAAGTTTTAATGGAAAAGTTGGACAACTTAACTTAGACTATGGACATGGTGCACCAACCAGTACCGGTCTACGAGGGTTGCGGAATAGATCATACAAATGCAAACTATTCTTTAGCCTTCACACAAGTTTATTGGTCTGAAGAGGTACAATAAGCACAAAAATTTCTGAGGCAGCAGAATAATCCTAATTCTAACACATATAATTTAGGTTGGAAGAATCATCCAAACTTCACATGGGTCAGGGTCAGGAAAATCAAAATCGGGATAACCCCTAGAATTTCAACAATAACAAGAGAATAAGTCATATTTGGAAGATCAAATGGTTTAGTAAAGACTGAGACTGCACTCCAAAATCAACAAGCTTCTATTAAAAATTTAGAAAATTAGGTGAGATAGATAGTAGTTGTGTTGTTTAACGAAACACAGGATACCTTGCCAGCAAGATAGAACAAACCAACGTGAACATGTTTTAGCTATCACAATCGTAGAGGATAATGTTGTCGAAACTCCATAAATCAAATTTTCTACCCCTGTATGAGCTTCTGTGTGGCCTATTCCATTCCCAAAGAGGTCTCGAAGGCATCGAAAAAAGGAACAAGTCCAAGCCATAACAATGAGAAGTCGAGTCCAGCTACCAGAAATCAATATGAAAAGGAAACGGATTGAGGAGAATCAGGTATTGTCATGAAAGAAGAACAAGTGGTTTAGTCTAAAGAATTAATGAAGGTAAATTAAAAAATATAGTCAAACAATTCACAAGTTAAGGCAACCGTTTCAATCAAGAAATACACACCTTTAGTCCCATTCCCTTAAATGTTGCACAAAAAATAAGTTGGAGAAACAGTTCAAGAAGTCTTGGATGCCTCAGGCATCTTCACGTCAATATTCCTTTATTGATGCAATCCTACAAATTCAAGACTATACAAAGTTTTTTTTTAAAGAGATGTTGACTAAGAAGAGAAA
>CAIGRP010085961.1:0-11289 GCA_903798385.1 Fraxinus cuspidata | reverse complement strand
CGAAAATACTTTCAGCAAGTACAGTCAATTGAAGCTCCTACTGTCAACTGCTAAGAACTCAAGCTTGTTGCTTGGGAAAGTCTTCCTTGTAATGACTGTCAAAAGCCTCGAAGGTAGAAAGGGAATATTCAATTAAGAGAAGAGTGAACATCGTTTTCTGAGATTTTAACGAATTTTAGCAAAATCCCTTAAAATCTAAGTATCATCAGTAAATAGTAAATTTATAAGGATTTCNACTCAAGCTTGTTGCTTGGGAAAGTCTTCCTTGTAATGACTGTCAAAAGCCTCGAAGGTAGAAAGGGAATATTCAATTAAGAGAAGAGTGAACATCGTTTTCTGAGATTTTAACGAATTTTAGCAAAATCCCTTAAAATCTAAGTATCATCAGTAAATAGTAAATTTATAAGGATTTCACCAAGATAGTGATTTAAAAACATTTCGATGGATTTCAAGTTTTAAAATATATATAACAAACACTTTTGATTTTTTACCATTTATAACGAGATTCTTATGGATTTTATGGAAATCTATTCAAATTCACGAAATTCTTTAAAACTTATATATTTCTAAAATCCATCTAGATCTTCTTCGTAACGGCGGAGAAAGGTTTCACCTCGAATTTAAACGATTTCTCGTTTTCTTTTAAGGTATTTCTAGTTAGGAGTTGTGGAATTGCTTCGTCGAGTCCTACAGTGATGTAGAGAACTCAAGCAGAAGATAAACTCGATTATTTGGTAGGGATTAAAATTAAAATTTGAATATAAATCAAAGTTAACAATTAATTTTAATCAAATATTTTATGAGATCCATAACTTTTTAACTATATATTTCATCAACTTTTATCAAAATCTATTAAAAAACTAATTTTAATCACCATCAAACAAGGGTTACTTTCTTCTTCTTCTTCTTCTCCTCCTCCTCATCCTCCCTATTTTGTTTAATTTGCTTAAATTCTCAATGAAAGCATATGAAAATTCAAGTTGTGGTGGCTTGGGCCGTATCGGAATTGGTTGTGCATCATTCGATGTTGG
Source organism: Fraxinus cuspidata (assembly GCA_903798385.1). Lineage (NCBI taxonomy): Eukaryota > Viridiplantae > Streptophyta > Magnoliopsida > Lamiales > Oleaceae > Fraxinus > Fraxinus cuspidata. The sequence continues at coordinate 10,258 of CAIGRP010085961.1, read as the reverse complement.
TGGTGGGTTGGAGGAAGATGGGTAGGTGGGAGAGAACGACGTGTTTTTTATTTTTAATTATTTCCTTGGGATTGATTTGTAATTTTTTTTTTTGGAAATTTTAGGACTATAATTTTAATCAATTCTTTACTTTTTCTTCTTTCTTTATTTTTTTATTTAAAAAGGACTGATATATTCGTAATTTCACAAAGCTTTAATGAGAAAATTGAAAAAAATGTTGTATTCCACACAATGGATAAGGAGTATTCTGCTATAAGCGATGTTTTATAGTTATTAGTTAACTTATTGACCTTTTTGAATTTTGACTCATAAGTAAATTAAGTGAGTAAATTTTTAAGCTTATCCAAACACGCCCCCAAATAATCCAAATCGGCTTCTCTCAGGACTAGCACGCTGGCAACAACAAATATTACACAGTGAAGCTGATTCTCGCCTACTCGCCTAGTTTCTTCAATCTACACGCACATAGAGTTTCTCCTGAAAGAACACACGTGTAAGATGGCGGGAGAAGAGAATAGGCATCAGATGATGCAAAATCTGTTCGGCGACCAATCGGAAGAAGAGGACGAAGAGGAAGAGGTTGAATCAGAGCACGAGTCTAATCGCCAAGTAGTCTATGCATCGGTACTAATTTACTGTCGCTTAAAAAATTCATTTTTACTTTATATGTATGATGATTAATATTTATATAATATTTTTATTTTATTTTTGTGCATTGGATGATTTTCTAGGTCAATAAGAAAAATTTGTCGTCAATTCTTTTGCCCATCCAATTCAATCAATTTTTAATTCTATTTTATTAATCTTTTAATTTAAAGGAGCTTGAAATTAATGTTATAATGTAATTTGAAATTGATCGCCGAGTTTTTAGGCAATATCATACAGTTTGTATATTAATCTCTGCAAGCATATAATGACGAACTATTGTAAGAAACAGATCTTGCTTAAATTATTTTTTTTATCGTGTATAATATAATTTGACATGTACCCGTTTTTAATGATTAGAAAGGTATGCACTTGTGAATTTTTTGTGTCATTTATTGAAGGAAAAAAATGAAGTTAGGGTTTGAGCAGGGTATGTTTGAGTTGAGTTTTACTTACGGCTATCACCAGGGTTTAATGTGTTATTCTAAAATAAAAAAAGCTGATATACAGTTAAATTTCCAACTTTTTTATCGAATGCCAAGGAAGCCATAGTATGTTCATTCATATGTATATAGGAGTATATTAGGATGACATTATATTCATTCAAAAATAGCTTTAAAATCTATCCATCTTGATAAACTGAAAGGTAAATTGGCTGGTTGGTTCTCATTTTTCTTATTTCAAATGTTCTTGGTACTGATTCAAGATTAATCTTTATGCAAAATAGGCATCAAAGCATATAGTCTAGACACAAAATATGAAGTTTTGGATTCATTAAACATGGTTACGCCTTTTAAAAGTCAAACTTGCGCAGAAACTTCGTGTACAGTATATGAAATCATTTTTTCTTTCTACTCCTTGACTGACTAACCAACCTCTAACATGCCAGAAATTTGGTGATCATAGTCTAGGCCATCCTATGTTCATGTAAGAACTGCCAGATCAGTTAGGATCTTTGTGTAAAATGAACTGTCGGATCGTTAAAGACAGCTTGACAGTCCATGAACAAAATCTAAATTTGGGATTACTTGCAGAAACTTCAGTGCTTTCTGAGATGGACATGTGAAGAATTGAAATTTCCTTTAATTTAAATTGATTCAACATCACTAACATTGTGTCATATGCAGATGTCATGCATATTTAGGTCATGTCTTGATTTGCTAGATGCTCATATAGTCGATTTTAGTCATTTCTTTTATCCACACACGGTGTACAAGGAACACTCATACAAAGATTCCTTAGTATGCCAACTTTAGTATTCCATGTTTGCCTTATGTATAATTTCATAGCGTCTCATCAAACTTTGGATATGCTTTTGCTCTAATCCTATTATTACAGAGAACTACGACAGTGAGTTATAATTGTGTCATTAGTGTGATAGTAGCCAGGGAACTAGCCTTTATGTACATGTCCTCATGTTTGTAGGATCAAGTTGTTTAGAGGGCTATTAGATATTGTTCAAAGAATACTGTAGAAAGTTGTAGAATTTTTAGGATATATGTTTTTTTTTTTTATCTTATAAACGGTTTTTGTTTTATTGGAGAATTTTGAAATGCATATTTTTTTGTGTTCTGATGTCTGTATGACTTATTAAATATGCACATATTTCCCCTTTGTTATAACCATGACATGACTTAAAATTTGAATCACAATGAAAATTGTCATTGCTAGTTTTGACTCTTTCTTATTGTGGCTTTTACCCTTTCAGGATGAAGGGGATGGAGGACCAGAACCTGAAGGTGAAGGTGAAGTTGAAGTCGAAGGTGAAGGAGAGGCTGGAATTGAGAGTGAGGATGAACCACTAGATGTTGATATTCAACATGGTGAGAGTGAGCGTGAGAAAAGTTCTCAGGAAGTTGAAATAGGTGATCAAAGGGAAGAAAGTGAAGAGAGGTATTTGGAGAGTGATGACGAGGGATATGGACAACGAGTTGTAACAAGTAGAAGACGCAATACAATTGACAGTGGATCTGAAAGATCAGGGGAGAACTATTACACTGCTAGCAAGGATGAGGAAGTGAATCAGGCCAGAAGTTATAGGTATTTTGCTCAATCTCTCTTCCTTTTCATGACTCTTCATACCTTTGACCTGATCACGTGTGTATAATTTGGTAGTATAGCATAGAAATTTGGCACAATAGCTTCTTCTCTCCCCTCCTTTTAACATTATAAATTTCTCAATTTTTCCACTCTGTGAATGTGAATATGCATTTTGGTTTCTTCCTAATATTTTCCTAGTGATAACAAAAAACTCTCATGTTGACTCCTTTCTAAAAGTCACTACCTCTCGAATAATTGAAGCCAAACGCATTAATTTTTATAGATTTTGAACTTTGAGGTTAAGGGTAGTCTGAGAGGTTTGCAAAATTGTCCATTATCAAAACTAGAATTCCTATTTGAGTTCCATGATTGCTATACCATCCCTTTTTCTGCTGTTGGTATTGGATGCTGTAAGATGGTGATACAGAACCCTTTTAGGAGAAGGTCTTTGAAAGTTTTGGCGGCATAGAAGTTTTGAGAAGTTGATAAGAGATTTATTGCACGTCATCTATATTTTGTGTAGCTGGAAAGTGGAAATCAATGACAAGAAGGATATAAATGAGGAAAGAGAACTTTGGTGCAATAGAAAGTTACTTTTATCTTTCATATATTAAATGTATCCTGCAATCATTCTCCGTAATATTTACTGCTATAAATTTTTTATATCTGATCTTGTTGAGTGATCTGGATTTTTTTGACTCTCACAGTAGATCACCCAATGATGATAAAAATGAGGATCGCCTTTTACACTCAGCTCCAGAAATACGTGATGTTTTCGGGGACTCCGATGATGAGGAACAAGAAGAGTACTCAGTTCAGAATCAGATCGAAGAAGACGAAAATGTTTGTATAAGATGTCCTAATAGTAACTTGATCATTGTTTTAAATGTTTGGTGGTTCTTACTGTTGCATTTTTGATACACGTGAAATATATGAATATATTTTCCCCAATGCAGAGATACCCTGTAGACGAAGGGGAAAATTTTGAGAAAGAACTGCAGCCAGAGGATTTGATTCTTGATGAAGATGCCCCGTATGAGTCTGAAGAAGAGCATGCTGAGGCTAGACCCAAAGAAAAGCCCGTTGGTCCTCCTCTGGAACTGGGGATTCCTCTGCGTCGTCCTCCAGCTGACCCAGACAAGGTTTTCTGCAGTTTTGTTTACATTTATGGTATTTTGGAGTTAAACATTTTAAAATAATCTTGTGGAGCATCTTATTTTCTCTTAAACCAACCAAAGCATACTTTTTGGTCAAAATATTGTAGCAAAGTCATATAGGTTGCTTTTGAACATTTACTTCAGTTAAAGAGCTAGATTGCATAGTGGATTTCACAATTTGTGCAATTTGGCGAAAACCAGGCCAATCTTGGTTAGGGTATTAATATTGAAATTAACATTTCCTTGCTTGTGTCTAGATCTTGAGGAAACGATGGAGAGAGAATTTTGGGGAACTTTTTAGACAAGTTTAACTTGTAAAAAATAAATTTTGACTTGAATGGCTTTTTTTCCTTCTTAGGGTTTCTTTCAGATCCATTACTTATGATTTGGTGGTCTTCTCGTATATTCTGTCAAGTTATACTTGGCTAAATGCCTAGCTTTTCCCCATGTCTTGCCCACGTGGGAGAGCCTTTCTATAAAATTAATATGAACTTGTTGCTTCTGCTCTACTGATACAACACTCAGTTTTTGTGACGATCTGTCGAATTAAATCCTATCGAAACTTAGAGGATTATATCAGTCTCTTTATATTCAATGGGGTTTTCTCTGGTTTACTTTAATTGCAGTTTGGTTTTTCTTTGATGTGAGGCTATAGCTATGTAAACCCAATTTCCTATGCTTATACTTTACTCTGAGATTGTGATTTTATATTTCCCACTTCCTAGTGCTACTTAAGAACATGAATAATACATAATCTAGAAATTATAGTGATGAATTTTGTTCTGTTGCAGATGCATATGATCAAAGTTTCGAGTATGTTAGATAATCTAAAATTTATAGTGATAAATGTTGTTGAATTGTTCTGTTGCAGATGCATATGATCAAAGTTTCGAATATAATGGGTATTGATCCCAAGCCTTTTGATCCCAAAACATATGTTGAAGAAGATGTTTATGTCACAGATGAATCTGGATCAAAGAAGAGAATACGGTTAGAGAACAATATTGTTCGCTGGAGGAGGGTTAAAAATCCTGATGGCACATCATCCGTAAGTGAATCTTTTGGGGTTTCATTTGTCCATTTGAGATGTATGCACATGCATGATCATGTAACTTTACTCTATTTTTTCATTTCTGTTCATCATGATTCATGCCTACCAATTTACTGTTTTTTTCCGTATGATATGTGATTGTTTGTCATTTAGTTTAAATGAAGATTGTGATGATGGATGGGTTACAATGTCAAGCTAGGATTTGAATTAGTATAATGGTTTGGTTGATCGTCTATATAGGTTCATAAGTTGTTTTATCCTTATAGTAGTTATTTTTCCCCTCGTGAAAGCATAGAAAAAATTAATTTGCTGCAGTTCAACACAAAAGTTGCTTAGATCAAGTATCGCAACTCAAGATTGACTGCTTTAGAGGGCATGCTCATCACATGCCCAGTGAAGTAAATACAAGCACTACATTCATTTGCTCTTTTATTTCCCCCCCATTAAGAATAATATACAGCACACACATTCCTCTTGCATTTAATATTTACCTCACTCCTGCAGTTTCAGCAACTAAAATAATTGTGTTTCTCAAAGAAAGCACAATGTATAATTTGTCTGATATCATCGCGGTTAATTTGTTCCTCTTCCAGTTTTTTCTATCCACACTGAAATATGTAAATTTTCGATCAAACCAACATGATTCACCAACTTTGATTATTTTGTGGGAATTTGAGGTTACTCGGGAACTACAGTTTCCCCCTTTTGAAAAGGCTTAGTGGCAATGGACACAAAGTGATTCTCCATCATGTAGTCCAGTTTACTATTTGGGATTAACCTCAACCATCTTCTTGTTGCTTAAGGAATAGCAAACTGCCTTCAGTTCATGATCTGGGCGTTTAATTTTTATTAATCTGGTGAAAGTAAGCTTGCCAATTAGGCTCTTTCGAGCAAAGGCTTAGTGTAATTCATTTGGAAGAGCTTGGGCAGCAATCGACCAGGATTAATATAATAATAAAAACCATTGGTATGAGCGTGCTGTTCCAACTCATCATAGGACTCACAAAAGTAAATGGCTCACCTAATTTGACTTTGAAATGGTCAATGAGATGGCTTGGTGCTATATTCCCTGCACACATTTAAGCATACTCGCCCAAACACAGGGAGGAAAGATTAGAATGGAGATAGACAACAAATGAAAAAGAATGAAAATGGTACCCTGTGAATTTGGAACTGAACTGAGTATGGTTATCTGGTCTACTTTTTGGGCATGATCCTTTCAAGTGCCTCAACATACGCCCACACCTTTGTGCATGTGATATTGGTAAATCATTGAAACTAGGCACGCATGAGAAATTTTTCGGGGAGCATGCCTTAAATTGGGATATAATTATTATCATATAATAATTAGAACTTGAAATTTAGTGTCAGGCATTGGTCAGATAATGAGTTTTCTGCCTCGTGATTTCATGCTATTAGTGCTAAATACAACTCAAGTAGCCACTTACTTTCTTTTCTTTCTTCTTTTTCATTGAAAGGGTAGCCACTTACTTTCTACGAGGATTAGATGGAACAAAATACTTGATGGAAGCGTGTTATGGGAATAAAGGATATAGGACCCTTGATTTGAAATAAGTTCCAGATTATGCATTTTATGTCATTTTTACCAGTCCACCGTGCCCGAAATTGAAAAAAGAAAAATGAAATATACGTCCAAGAAATACAGTTCCTACACTCTGTGTGTGTGTGTGTGTTATTATTTCATTTTTAATAGCACCATTTCTTCAAGTCTTGCTACAATTTTGAGGTTAGCTGAATGGAAAAATAACTCTTGGTATTTGCTTTATCTGTGTTTAGTTTTTGTTTTGCAAAACAAAATAGATTTCAAAGAAATATGTGTCACAAGGTCTGCTAATATTTTTTGTGAACCAATTTGATTGTAGAGCAGTGTATTTTTGGGCAAAATTTTATTTGATATAATTTTGCTCTATCATATCACGATTTCATTGTGGAAGCTGATACTATACTCTTTACCCATTACCTCTGAGATTTCTAGCTCTTAAATTATTTCTGTTATGATAATTCGTCTGATCATTCTGTGTATTTCTTATTTATTATAGAAATTTGAAAATAAGTTATACGTTACGGTTTGCTGAAAGTGAAATTAAAATATGTGCATCTCAGTTTTCCCACTATCTATTTGTCCATCTTGAGTAGGTTGAAAGCAATGCACGCTTTGTGGAATGGTCAGATGGCAGCCTACAGTTACTTATTGGAAATGAAGTGCTTGATATATCTAAGCAAGATGCACAACACGAACAAGCACACCTTTTCCTCAGACATGGAAAGGTAACTTCCGTTCTCTTCCTTGTCACTTGCATTAGTTAGATGATATTATGGGGCTTTGGATTTATAGATTTTTGTCCCAATAGCTTCCACAGGTCTACATGTATGATATCTGAAATTTCGTCTCTAGGTTCTTCTGTCTTCTTGTTTCAATGGACTATAGTTATCATCTTTCATAGATCAATTATCAGTTATATGTATATTTTGTTCCATATATGCAGGGTATTCTCCAGTCTCAGGGAAGAATTTTAACCAAGATGAAGTTTATGCCCTCGTCCTTAACTTCTAATTCTCATCGTCTGTTGACTGCTCTTGTTGATTCACGGCACAAAAAGGTTTACAAAGTCAAGAACTGCATTACTGACATTGACCCTGAGAGAGAGAAGGAGCAAAAGGAGAAGGTGTAGTATTAATTTACCCTTACTAATAATGCAGTGGTATCTGGTGATTGGACATTCAGTTTTACTTCTTTTTTTTGACTTCTTAGGCTGTAAGTCAATCAATTAGAGCTAGTGCACTCCTTAGTCGGAAGAAGGAGAAGGTGAAAAGTAAATATACACAACCTATCCGCCGGGAACGTCAACTCTCACCTGGTTTTCTGGAGGATGCACTTGATGAGGTTAGCTTTCTGTAATTCAAGTTTACTTCCTAACAATGCATCGCACGTTATGACTTATTTTCACGAGATATGCTCACTTATGTTTTGTTTCTGAGTATCTAAGTAAAGATTAAAAGCATTCTCTCCATGGCCTCAAAGGAAAATATATTGTTCTCTTCTATGAAAATATTTATAATATATCATGTTTACCTTTAATTAGGATGATGAACAAGACTATTATGAACCTCGACGATCTTCTGCCCGCCGTAGCTTTGAGGAAGACCTTGAAATGGAAGCTCGAGCTGAGAAGCGTATTATTAATGCAAAGAAGGCATGTTATTTGAACAATATGAACACACCACCTTTGTTTTCCTTTTGCCCCTTGATCGCTTTACTAAAAACCCTTCATTCTGCTTAATGGAATTCTTCTGCCTCGAGACTGTCAGGGCCCAAAAGATATCACTCGCAAATCATCATTGCCATCTCGGCGGTCAATGGACTTTTCTGAAAGTGAGAAGGAGGAATCTGAGTATGAAACTGAAGGGGAAGAAGATGAGGGTTCTCCATCACATAGAAGGAATGTGGAAGCAGAGCAGGATTATGAGGAAGAAGATGAAGAGCTTGAGCAGGGAGGGGAGGATGAGGCTTATGAAGAATCAGAGGAGGAGGCTGAGGTGACTGGCTATTTTTCTAAATATTTTTTTTAGTCCTAACTACTTATGCATGGATGCAACCGGATATAAAGATTTTTTAGCTACTTTCTAAATTATCTCTTGTTCTAGTACGCCAATGGTTTCTTTACCAACTTCTCTTGTGCAAATGCTGTTAAGCTGCTTAGATATTTGATTTTTTTTTCTACCTTTTGATGCTAAAGTTCATTTGCATAGATTATCCTCCTTATTGAAGTTGACAACTAAGAATTTGATAGTCGTGATATTGTTTGAATGCATTTAGGTGAGCATACATGATGACATTTATCTGAAACACAGTTAATATCAGATGGTAATGTATAACCTGCAACTGACGAGATAAACAAGTAACGATTGATTTGTAGACTCTGATAGTGAAATGCATATTTACAAAATGCTAAGGTTCATTTGCATATTTACAAAATTTCATGGTTTCTTACTTCTTTTCTGAGGACGCGGTTGCTCAACCCAAAACAAATTATGAGAATGCGCCCAAAATGTGTTTGAGACTTCAAGAAGTTTCTCAAGGGATGTTTATCTTAACATATGGGTTGAAATGTGTCCAAGAAGTGCTAATTTTCAGTTTATCTGGGCAACACATATGTGATGGCTTTCTAGAAAATTAGAGATGAAATGATGTCACAATAGAAGTCAACAACTATGACATTGAAATCCTGGACGTGCTTTACCGTAAATTTTACATATTAATGGAATATAGTTGGGAATTCTATTGACTATATTAAGAGGACATGATGAATAGCTACCATCTGGAGAGGTGAAGTAATGTCTCAATAAGTGGGGAAACAACTTTGAAATTGAAGAATTGATTTACATGATATAAGGGGAGCATCTAAAGTTTTGAACCGTGAGAAATGAGACTATTCCAAACTCCCTGTAGCTTAAATGATTTTTGAAGAGTTGGACTGATTTACTGCTCAAAGAGAGTTGGAATGATTTAATGTGCTTAACAATTACTCAACAAAGATGTAAATCTAACTTGGTGGCCTGCGCCTAAGATGCATTAGTGAAGCAGAAAGTTGGACAAAAGGCTTTGGATTTACATGTTTTATGACCAGTAACATTGCATGCCTTAAGTGACATGTCTTCTAATTACTGAAAACTTGGATTAGTTTTTCTTTCCATAGGTTTTTGGTTTAACAATTCATTTTGTATATTGGTTTTGTCTGTTATTTTATAAACTTAATCATTTATAATTTTTTTTATAAATTTTTTTGAGATATTAAGATGGTCCAAATGATTATCCCCATTATTTGCACCCTTTGTACGGAATTATATGGAATATTCTTTGAATTTAGGATTCGGTAAATGCTTTCAAACTGATAATTCAGCAAGAGCCTGGAGACGTGAAATTGTGCTAGATACTGACATGCCTCAGACATGTTTACAATGTGCCATGTGGTGCAAAGTATTTTTTATTTGCATTACTCCTCATTCTCTCCTATATTTTCGATATATTTTGATATTTATAGAGCTTGAGAGACGTCAAGGAAATGTCATGCCTTCGTTGATTTGGAATATAAACTCTTAGGTAAATTTTAATTAGTAAAACTTGAGTGAAAAAGTCAAAAAAGCAATACAAACATAAATTTTACAGGTTTTAAATCAATGTGTTCCCCACGTGTTTGTGTCCTACTTTTTGAAGAATTATGTCCTTGGCCCCATCTATGCTGCATGAGTTGTTTGGGATCGGTGGGTGATTGGGGTTCAGCAGGATGTAAAATCACTATCCAACAAGTTGTTGCTAATTAGCCAAAGCCTGGTATGAAGCCAT